>JAOXJP010245814.1:0-22613 GCA_025762735.1 Platanus orientalis | reverse complement strand
CCTCTACGTAGACCCACCAAAATGGAGTCAAGCATTTCAAAATAAAATTTTAAAATAAAAAATGATTTTGTTTTTAAAAATAGATGTCCAGTCATATCTTAAAAAGGATTGGTGGCGACTCCAAACCATTGTGGGTTAGGCCCATGATGAGTGGACCAATTTTTTAAGAGGCCCACCCATTGTGCAAAAATCGAGGCCCACACACATATTTGAGACTAAGCTAGTAGTCACTTCTAAGGATCATTTCGTTATTGAAATGTTACCGGGACTGTTCACGAATGAACTATTTTGTAACAATTCACAACTGAAGCAATTTTTTAGACTAAATTTTAATATAGCAGAAAAGGATGATATCTGTGATTTATAAAGCTAAAATCTTTGACATATGTATTTATATTTAGTGAGCATGGTTTGACCTGTTGTGAGCTATATTAGAGTGGTGGTAAGGTTTTGGACAAAACATAACTTAAGTGAGTCATCTAAACAAAGTAAAGTTTCAAAGGGAAACTGATATGATATGACACTTGGAGATGTCCAAAGTGAGTATACTTAGTTGAAAGCTAGATCTAAGTGTTCAACATAGTGACCCCAAGATGCCCATGTTGGTCGGTTGTGGTTATGATGCACGGTGTCAAGCAAGTCATAGGCCTTGAAGGTGCATCATTATGAAATCCCTAGTAGATGTACACAAGTGTCAAAGTCATGTAAAGGCCCTTAGGTGCCTTGAGAAGGAATGTCTAACCAGGACTTGTCTCATTAGTTAGAAATGTTGAACACGTGAAAAATTGAATGAAACCCTCTTATGAGGAAGTTGGGTCAATACAATTTCTATGGTTGTGAGAAGTTAATTGGATTGACTTGTGCTTATCATCTTGAGAAGTATGACAATGTGAGTTTACACATGTTAGATATGACAAGGTTGTTACGGTAGTTGATTTGAGATCAATGTCTGAAAGAGGTGACATATGTTAATACAAACTACTAGTTGAAGTAAACATATACATATGTCAAGGATATGTTCAGTTCTCGTAAGCTAGTGAGGGTATAATAATAAACATGTCTCTATTGGTACCTCTATCTTTACCTACTAGATAAGGTTGTACTGAGCTATGTTGATTCTAGAGAGATTTGTACTCCTATAGGAGATCTAGATGCATTGACATTAGGGGTGTGTCTATATTAGATTCTCTTTAATAAATGATCAAATCTATTGGAATTCAAGTCCGATAAGTTGACCCATAGTTATGTATTCATGGATTAGGGATTCTATGTCCTATAGTAACAAGTCTAGTAATTTGACTTGGGATACAGTGGAAAGTACTTGACTGAGATGAGATCGATTATTTGTTAATCCTAAAAGTTTAATACTTTGATGGCTCTAAATTAAGATCCTAAGATCCGAGAGAGCATTAGCATTCTAAACTAGTGAATTCTATCTAGGATATATATGACTGGATTTCAACACTTATACTCCTTGGGAGTTGTAGCTGAATGGTAATCTGCATTAGAACATTATGGTTTACATGAAGACTTCAAAATAGTTTGTTTTATATGGAAGGATCTCTTATGAGAGTTCCTTTTATATGGAAACCTCTATATTCGATATAGAGGGGGGGAAATCCTCATGTGGATCTATGCCAGAAGGGCAAACCTCCAAGGTTAGATTAAGAGGAACTGACTGAGTGTTTGAATTAATACTAAGCCATAAACCTTTTATAAATTGGTATTCTAGGAATACTTACCCCTAAGGACTTATTGATTTTATATGCTGGATCAAGTGGGATTAAGCTCTATTTGAGAAGATCTTAGAAGTAGTGGGGGTAAGAAGGCCTGTATTAAGGAACACCAATGTATTTCAAGTTAGTGAAAACCGAGAACCTCATAAAGATGTCAGTGTGAATAAAGCCAAGAATGCTTGGTTCTAGCATAAGAAAATCTAATGTCTACCATAAGACCATGTTGCAGTGCACTGTTGTGTGATACAGGATGATGCAATCCTCTGGATTGCAATGGTAGAATATGAATTACACTCCTAAGAAGAGTGTGGTGGATCTTCCTTGAAGGGTAGATAACTATCAAATGGGAATTGGATTTTGAATAAAACTCAGTTCCTAATGATGCAATAAAGTAATATGTTCTCTATTGATTGATTGATTTTTACTATCGTTGTTATTGGATAAATGAGCCTACCTCTACAATAATTTCCCTAAATATGATGAAATCCATCATGATGGTCTTTTAACTATATAAAGAATCCTGGTGATTAAATTAGATAACATGAGAAAATTTCTTATACAAATAGTATGAGAAAGACATCACATGCACTAGTCAGAAAGAAAATCCTTAAGTGGATCAAGGACACTAAATCATGGTATGATGTGATGTGATACTCTCATTGACATTGATTTAGAATTCAGATGAGGCCATGTTTGTCTGAAATGACTATTGAGAATTGTATGTGATTCAATGACTAATGTACAGAAGGGTTTGTTAGTCAAGCACTTACATGAAAAGACCTAGGGTTGCCATTGACTTATAGAGGGCAATCCTATCTAAAGGGATATAAGGATTGTCGTATACAATCTATAATATTTGTGAAGGCTCTTTAAGAAAATATCAACATAGTTGATAAATGTTTTGGTAGTTAAACCCATGATATCAGTAGAATGGTGATATAGAATTCAATATGTGGTTGATGGAGGTCTCGATATCTTGTTACTTCTTTATGTTAGGCTTTAGTGAGTCATGGTCTATATGAGTCTTAAGAATGCCTTGAAAAGGGTTTGTGGAGTAGATACACGAGATTAATAGTCAGATGACATTAAATTGTCAAGGCTTTGTTTAAATGTAATTGGGATATGAAGATCCATAAGTCCATCTTGGATGGATCCTCTAGTGTCTAGGAACACAACGAAGCGACCTATTGTGGGGGTTTGGTTAAGTCTGAATCCATGACTGTTAGGATAGAAAACAATCCTCATGAAATTCGAAAGCAATAGTGTGGCTTATTCCTTGGGAATCGGAGATATAAATCTTATCTTTAGTAATAAGTAGTGAGGAATGGTTATATCGGTGGACTCACTGGTACATGTTCTAGTGAACATTGACCATTCTAGATGTTCAAATTTTGATTTGACATATAGTAGTGTCAAGTTCGTATCTGTAATCACATGAATAACTAAGGTTTATAAATGAGAGATGAATTAATGTATGGTGATCTTGGCCAGTGTGCCTGAAGCATGTGATGTACTTTGTTAAGGTTTGTGTACCTATGGCACACTAATAAATAGTAATCCAAGTTTGAACACAAAGAATGAAAGTTGCTTAGGAAATTCAAATGGGTGCACCTAAAAGATCAAAAATGTTAGAGAAATCATATGATAAGTAATTCAGGCTATGCCTGAAGACATGCATATTAGAAGTATTGTTGCACGATAAGTCAATGGCTATCTAAAGTGTAGTACCATCTAGGACACTTAACTCGCTTTGTGGAAAAGCCTTTGGAGATTTTTATCTTTCTATATGTCTAAGGGATTAAATAGGCCTGAAGATGGTGTTGATAGACACTAACCTGACTATCTTAGGTTTAATGGGAAAATAACCTGAACAGCTAAAGGTTCAATGGGTAAACGAGTTAGTACTACTAAAATACACAACTGTCATTTTTGTGATTATAGTCCATTCCTCTTGAAATCCTATAGATGATGATCTTATGGATGAATGTACTTTGACAGATAGAGAATCCTAGTAGTGCTTCAATCCTAGAGTCTGAGACTATAGATGGGAGGTAGAAAATCAAGTTTGATGCTACATGTTGGGTTCTCTTAATGAGTTTCTAGAGACTTAGGTTTGGTTGAAATTACACCTAGATTAAGTTGAAACATACTCTAGATGGGTTAAAACACACTGGTTGGGTTGAAACAAACCCTAGTGAATCTAAAACACTTTCTTGATGGTTTTCGAAAGAATTTCTCATTACCCTAACATTGGTACTTTGATACCAATGATACTCACTTTTTGGGGGTGGAAGCTAGTCACTTCCTTAAAGATTCAGGTTATCTCTAAAGCCCTTCAGTAAACCAAGATAAGCATATACCTTAAAGTTCCAAGCATTGAGATGAGTAAACCATCTCTAGAGGACTGATCATGTAACAAGTTGGGTTTGTCAAAAGAGATATCAATTTCAGGGTAATCCATTGACTCTAGACAAACAACAACTTATTGATTCCAAGGTCATCCACCATACACTATTGCCTAGGGGACCTCACTTATTTCCTATAATACCTATTTTTGAAAATTTTAAAAAGTAGGGGATTATTGAAAATGAAGGATAATGAAGCCCCTTATTTTGGCGTCATTTTCAAAAGGTTTTAAAATTTTATTCTTAGTTTTTTTTTTGAATAATCTCACATTAGTTGGGAAGTATTTTAAATGTAAAATATAAGTAATCTCCTTGCCCTACCTTTTATATTTTGAGAGACCTCTCTTTATTGCGTAACAACTATGTAGTGAGGTGTTATGGCACTTAAGGAGCACTTTACACTTCACATGTGTGCATTGTTGCAGCGTTGCATTACTGTCACAAGATTCTTTTTCGACATCCTAGATGGGTTATCGTGGGATCCAAGTTAGTCGTGATTATATGGTCTGTAATAGGACATATTTGGTGACTAACTAGGGTATGCAACTAAAGCAAGGTTAACTGGTTTGCAACTGGACCGGGTTAGTCACGATTGAAGGGTCAAGGGACTGGTTTACAACTGACTTGGGTCCATGACTAAATTGGGTCAACTTAGGCCGGTTCACGATTGAATGAGAACATGTTTAAAATCTAATCCATGATTGAGGCACGTCACAACCTAGTTCTTAACTAACAAGTTTGGATTAAGACGAGATTCGTGGTTAGACCACCATTCCAATTGATCCCCAATTAGAGGTGGCAATGTTTGACATGACCCGGGAACCCAATATGAACCCAACATGAAATAAGTGGGTTAAGGTTGACTATAATCATGTTTTGGGTCAAAATGGGTTGACTTGCTTTGACATGATTAATAAATGGATTGAGTTCAGGTTGTCCCATATACTCATATACCCTTAGCTCGACACAAAATGAATCTGACTCGCCAACACATATTACCACATAACTCGCAAACCCAACATGAACCCAACACAAAATAAGCATGTTAGGGTTGACTATAAACATGTTTTGGGTCAACGCAGTTAGACCTACTTTGATAGGATTAATAAATGGGGCGAGTTAGGGTTGATCCATATAGTTGAATACTCTTATCTTGACACGACATGAACTTAACCCATCAACACGAATTTCCACCCTAGCCCTAGGAAGCAGCAACTAAGCTAGATTTGTGACTAAGGCTCGTTAAGGCCTAATATTGCAAATGAATTGGGTCCGTGAATGAACTTAGCAATGGATGAGAAGAGTTCAGTCTCGACTGGGTTGGGCTTAGTCGCGGAGGGGTCTAAAATCTTGTGGACCAAACACATATGTACCATTCATGGATACGAGGCTTAATTGATGTCCACCAAAAACTGGACACGTGTTTAGGTGGTTGAAACCCATTATAAAAAGTTCAAAAGATGGTTTTGAAACCCATTCAGTAGAAGGCATAGAAATGGATTGAAGAGGAGCCAGAGAAGAAGAAAGAAAGAGGAAGAACATGAGGAGAAGAAGAAGGCCACAGGGCCATAGGGGTCTTCTAGATGGGCAATCAAATCTCTCTCTCTCTCTCTCTCTCTCTCTCTCTCTCTCTCTCTCTCTCTCTCTCTCTATCTTTACATTCTTGGACTTGGGGGCCATAAGCTCTTGGTTTTACTACTCTCTTAAAATGATCAACTTGAATCTCTGACCTAAAATCCTCGATGGGATCAGTGGTTCCTTGAGAACAGATACTAAGTTGGAGGTGTTAACATTATCTTCATGGCTCGGTTTTAACATATAATGTTCACCTTCGTAAGGGGAAACTCTACCAAAATTTTCATAAAATTTAGAGAAGTTTTGTTATTTGTTTTCTGGAACTTGACCATAAAGGGTAATAAATTTGTATGGGAGGTACCATGGTCTCTAGGGAGTGTACCTCATAGAGAGACAGGACTTGGTTCGAGCTCGATCCATAGTCCCTTGTATATAAAGTGGAAGGCCTCGATTACCCTCAAGAAACATAATAACAACACCTCCATGCCTCGAACAGTTTAGTAGAACTACATTTGGCTTGATTCCCTTTTGAAGGGATATGTAGGTAGCTTAAGGATGTGAGGCCTGATGGCTTAACCTTAACCTAAAGACCTAAAAATCCACCCCTATATGTTAATGAGTTTAATGAACTCAACAACTCTTGCAAGTGATGTGATATCTAGGATCCATGACAGAATCTAACACCGTCAACAACCTATATAATAAATCTGATGCGCCATGGTGGATCTCATTGATGAGTTTCACAATCTGTACATTGTCACTTTCTAGTAGAATCAGTTAAGCAGATAAAGTCTGGGCCAATGATAATCCCAAGTAGAAGGCTCATGCTTCTACTTCCTTAGCCAAGCAGAATGAGAAATGATTAAATCCATACTAATAGGATTGATGTCTAGTTTCCTCCATACCGTCTTTGCCACTTTTAACCTCACAGTTGGATAAATTAATACAAAAAAGAAACAAAAATTTAAATCCATCATAGATCTCAAATCCTTTTTTATTTTTTTATTTTTCCTTATTTGTTCCTAACATTTTAATTTATTATTAAAAATATGGTTTGTTCACATTAATATTTTTCTTTGATTACTTAGTATTAATCACAATTAACAATTTAGTGGATGCTACATGGACCCATCCAAGTCAGCATTTACCTGTGAAAAGGATCTGACATCATAATGCTGTTCTTGTTATTTATCGCAATAAGGTAATCCAAATTTAAGATTTTAAACTTTTAAATAGTTTGTAATCCAAAGAAGCAAGAATGAAGTTTTGTTTTCCAATGTTTTTCAAACTTTTTTGACCTTTTATTCATTGAATTTAGACTTACATGACAATGGAAATTCACTTTTCTTATTCTATGTACTCACACTCAAGTTGTTTACCAAATTTTACAAAATTTTGTGCAACTTGCGTAAATGGAAGTAGGATGGATGAATACATTCATAATTAGGCCTCATTTTCTATATTTCCTCTCCGTTCTCATATGATCCTTATCCTTCCTCTATTTCTTTTTATATGCTACCCACCGTACATAGCAACGGAAAATCATTTGTGCTTTCAGAAACCCATCTCATACAAAAGTCATTTATCCACTTGATTGATGGAGAGTGAATAATTTCTATATTGCTTAGACACTAAGAATTTATAAATAAGGATTGAATATATTCTCTTTACAACAACCAATTCTCATCTTTCAGATTCTGTTCATTCTCTTTCCTGGCAATGTCCCACAAAGCAACTTGCTCGTTCCAGTCCCTTTCCCTCTAAAAAATTTCAAATAAAGGGCAAGAAAAAAGTATGGGCATATCAAATTTTAGGGCTTCTATAAGTAAATATTGATTGTTTCAGTGCAAAATACAGCCACAATGTACTTCCTTTTGTCCTTAAATATTTGAAATGGCGGGTACATCCAAGGTAACTCCTGGTGGAACCCATGGATAGGCAGTAATCTTTTATTGGTGCATGTGATGCACATACATATAGGACACAGTGACCCATTAGTCACTTGAGTGATCTCCACTGACCCAGCCAATAAGATGACCAAGACAATAACCATAACAACTAATTCGGTTTCTAAGAATACATAAATAAGGTGAGTCTGCCACAGGTTACTGTATGAGACCTATAGTCTGTCATTGTAATCAATGTAGGAACCTTTGAAACATGACTTAGATGGCTTACGACACTTTAACCATAATGCAATACAGATTAAAATGATCGCCATTAAACAGTAGGCCACAATTTGATGCTGGGGCCTGCACCTACAAATTCTATCAGGTTGTTGGTGGAATTTAATGGTTATGATTGGGTCATGATGCTCTGTTGCTTTGATTAACTCAATCGTTCGTCAAGAACATTCTGAAAATTCGGGACTTAGTCGAAATTAATAGCATACCGTGCCTTTACATATTTATTAGATCAAATATAATATATTCAAAATATCGTCTTCCTTTAATCACTTTGAGCCATGGGTTTTGGATCACTCAGAATCCTCTACGGTGAAAAATATTACTTTAAAATTACTATGATATTTAACAATCAACACATGGCTAACATGGCCAAGCATCCCCCAAAATTCAAAACTCTTACCTGTTTTGGCCACATGTTGAGCGTTGAGTACCACAGCATTCTACAAGAAATCTGGCCTTTTCCAACGAAAATCAACTCGTTGCAAGTAAATTCGCTGCAGTAGGTAGGCTTTTGCAACGAAAATCAACTCCTTGCTGTGTTATAAGTTCGATATTTGATGTGGTCCCATTCCTTTTTTTTGCAGCAATTTTGAGCGCTCATAGCAGCGACAATATGCATTGCAAAATCGATATGTGATAATATCGTCGGGATTGACCTCAAGGGTGCCAAATCGCGGGTTACCCTTTACTTTTCCCTCCACTTCGAAGTTCTTCCAATTTCTTCCCATTTTCTAATTTTCAAACCCTAGATTCGTCTCCAAGCCAAGCTTCCCGTGAGTGCGCACTTCAACCATAACGTTTGTTCACCGTAGTGGATCCTGAGTGGTTTTGGCTCACGAGCTTTTTGGACTTACATTTTTTGGGCTTGAATGGGTCCAAATTTGCACTTGGGCTTTGGTGAGCCAAGCCAAGCCAAGCCAAGCAAGCCCAAGCCTGACAAATCGCTGCTGAGATGAGCCCTAAGGCGCCCCTGACTCCTCACCTCAGGGTTGTTATGACTCCAAACCCAACCTTTCGGTCATGAACCCTATGATGAGATGGGCGAACCTGAGCTGAGATGGGCAAAGCTCGGCTCATCGGCGGCCCTACCATTAGATACATTTTTATCGTTTAATTTCTGCAGTGAGATATTTGTTAATTGTTTCACTAGCATTTGAGTTGATAATGATCATGACCCAAACTTTTCCATAATAAATCAGAGGCTATGGGTAGCGTGGAGAGCCCCCTCGAGTGATTAGGCCATTTGCTACTCCTACCCCCATCCCCCTACTCTTGTTTGTACACTTGTGGTTTGCACTTTGATAAAGGCCTCCATTTACACAAACTTTCCTTCTTTTAGGATTTTATAAGTGTTCTTAAGGTTATGGTTTTGAACGTTGACAATATTTAAGGAACTAGGAAGCACCCATGATGTTCTTACCAACCAAACCATCTTTCTCGGCTCTCTTCAAGGCTTTAAGGTTAGGTAGTGCTTCAAGGTTGTTAAGGGGATAGAACAGTTTTGAAGACTGTTGCTAATGTTTGGCTTGGATTATATAAATGAGAACGATATTTTCAGTTTGATGGTCAAGCTTCATATCCATGACGTGTACACGTTTATATTATCTTAATATTGATTACGAAATAAAATCCTTTTGGCCACATGGCCATAATAAAATCCTCTTAATTTACAATAAAAAGATGCCAGCTTGATAGGTTGGTAAAGCCTGTGGAAGTTCATACCACAGACCTGGGTTCCAAATCCGTCTTCACCTCTTAATTACTAACCACTGACCCATTTGTTTATTTTAAAAATAAAAAAATGAACACTTAGAAGCCACAAAACAGTCATAATCGGTTCTCTAGTGTCATCAAGTCCGAATCACTAGTCAGGATGACTTCTCCATTTTTTTAACATTGGATTTAATCCTCGTAAAAAGAGAAACTCTAGAGGACCACTTGGCAAAATCTAATATTTGACTTCATTCTTAATCTCTTTCAAAATCCTTCCAAAGTGACTGCTTGTGTAAAGAGAGTTAGGTCTCTATCTTCTTTGTACAAACACCTACAACTGGCTAATTAGTGCAAGAACAACTGGCTAATTAGTGCGAGTAGTTGTACATCAAGAAACGTAATCCTGTTAAATGGAGAAATCTATAAGGCACACATTGAAAACTTAGTTCCTTGACCACCATGGTAATATCATTCAAACCCTTGAAAGAGATTGATTGTGCTTAGAGAATCAGATATGTAGACTCCAATCCAGAAGCCTAGGACTCTCCATGTACAACCATCTTTACATTTTTTTAATCTTAATTTCAAAAAAACTTAAAATCCAAGAAGCCACTTGGAAACCACAATTCCTTGACCTTATCTTGATAGAGTTGGGTACACATGGTCCAATCAATAAGCCTTAGAAGTCACTTAGTCCAATATATTGATAGCTCAACCTGTCACACTCATATAAAACAAATGTCGAGCTTCTGTTTCTAAGGGGGTGTTTGCATGCCATGTTTTGAAGCATCTTGATGGGTTTAATGCGTTAAGTGCAAAACACAGACTGTCAACACTTTTTTGTGGCTTATTTTGAGCGTAACACATTAAACACCAAACGAAGAAGTTAGGTCAAAACCTTAATTAACTAAGAAATTAGACACACAAAAACCACTAATACCTTCTTTTTTTAAACTCATTGTGAATACAACCCTCTAATTTCATGTCTTAGGCCCAAGAGTGCAACGTTGTCAACTGACAATTCTTAAAATAACTCTTTAAGAGAAAGATTGCGTGCATCCAAACACCCCTAAATAACCCTAGCCAAGCAAAAGCAGCATATCTAATATACTTCACTGTGTGTTTGGGTCCTTCGAATTATGGCTGCAAATGGACTGGATGCAGACAGGATATAAGCATATCCATATCTGAATTCGCTTAAAAACCTGGATATCGGATCGGATTTGACTATCTAGTTACACGATGAATATATATAACAAAAGAACCTACTTAATAATTATCCAGATGTTGGGATGATATCAAAAATCCATTAAGTGAAATCCTACAAAATACTTAACAAAATTATATCTTGAAAGAAAAAACTACTATATTGTATGTATACAATGTACACACGCACTTAAAGAGATACAGAAATTTTCTGGATCGGATATAGGGATATCGGTAGATCCATAATCACTTTAAATGGACCAGATGTTTATTCAGATAATTTACAGCCGTAATTGGATTGCAAATGACCTTAGGAATACTGACGTTAGATAAGATGGTCCTTGTAAGTTTCGTATGAATTATTCTTTTCTCTCCTCAATCCAACACCCACAATCAATTGTCATTAGAAGCTCTACCTAAAAAGGTGCAGTTTGAAGTATAAAGAAGCATGGAAATTACCTTATCTTTCTTGATCTATAAAGTATGAACCGCCCATCAACATCAAATTCTTTGTGCTGTCACTTACACATATTAAACTCACGCAATTTCTAATTCTGAGGATCCAAACACACACTAACTGGGTTTATGTAGATTTGTCTTCATGTTTTCCGTATGCCACTCTGCCATCACATCCTTCCCACCAACGTTTAGAGAATAGAAATTTCCACATTTAAGCTTAAGAAAGTTCTTTTGGTGGATATATATAGGACTGAGTCACCAATGCAAGGAGCAAGAGATAAGCACAGCCGCACAAAGTTATTAAAGCATGTCTTTTGAAAAGAGAGTCCATGACAAGTAGAGATGAAGCTGTTCTGCACCAGAAAAAATGACAATAACAGTTTAAACACGAGCGATGTACACGATTACAAGCAACAAGTTGGGTACAAACGCTATAATGAGTCTGCTGTACGTGTTCACGAACGAGACCCACACAGGCCTGTTGTTATTTGGCTGTAAAGCAGTATGTGTGATTTAGGCTGAAACATATCATGATTAACGTAGTGTTGTATTTTGGAAGTTTTAAATGTTTAGAAAGTTTTGATGATCCAAACTGAAACTTGCGCGCGTGTAGGACTGTCAATGGGCTGAGTTAACTCGGCTTATCATGAGCTGAGCCTGAGCCTTGATTTAAGCTTGTTTCTTAAGTGAGCCTGATAATTTGATTGGTTAAAAGTGTTGGAAAATTTGAGGGTATCACAAGGATCATATCTGCTCTAAGGCATGGTATGATGGTCGCTATATTCAAGACTTTAATTGTTCCCTTTCAGTGCAACCGGGTTTAGACAATTAAACCTCCAAGATACAATCGAGTCATAGTAATTTTTATTCTTGTATGTTACTTGCACTTATTACGTACAAGAAACACTATTTCACGCGTGCTCAGAAAAATAGAAAGGAAAACAGAATACACTATAGAACTTTGTTAGTACAAAAGAATCCAAAGCACATCTCACTTGTTTGCAGAATTTTTGTTTACACACTCCTACACCAAAACACGAGCATCACCTTTATATAATTGAAAACAATCCACTACCATACCATTGGTATTTATTTGACAAGCCATTGGAAGGATTCAATGTTAAAACCATCCAAAATTTAATTCAATAAAATAATTAATTTCTTTTACAAAACAATTGCAACACTAACATTCAAAACGTAAATACCACTTTTAATTATTTTTATTTTCCACACTTGTAACACATAATATTTAAAGTAATACTATATTATATTAAAACTCAAAACCCTTGTAACTTAGAATATTTAATCCTAAAATATTTAAACTTTTGATATTTGAAACAGTTAAACGGTTGTCTCAATAAAATAATATTTTATTCAACGTAGCAACTGTTTACAATAAAATAAATTCATTATTTTGAAATCTAAATAAAATACTAACAAAAATTATTGGTTAAGAATATATATATATATATATACACTAACAATGTTCAAACAAGACAAATTGGGCTAATGAGCCATTAAACTGTTGGACCTATTCCTTTATTTTCTGGCAAGCTGAGCCGAACCTACCTTTACGAGCTTAAGCTCGGCACCCTGAGCCAAGCTTGTGCACTCGGGTCGTTGACTCCCCTAAGTGCATGCATGTAATACACAATATGTGCACTCAGCTCATCGACCACAGTTAAAGTCCAACAGACATGCTACATTCATAACATGACACGTACCCAAAAAATCAAATTAGGGCTGGTGATTTTCATTTTTTTGGGTAGTTGTGCCTTACAAGTCCTCTACAGGATTTTAATTAAGTGCAGTGAAAGATCCTAAAAGAAGTATGTATTATATCAATTAATTAGAATATTGTGTTAAGGGAAAAAAATTATGACCAAAAAATATCAGTGACCTTTTGTGACCACATCACAGGCTGACACATGGGGTGCATAAGGTTAAAAGAATCAAATAATGTGTTCAAATAAAAAATTAGGTTCCTGAAAAGAGGCAACAAATTCAAAAACACATCACTTGTATGTGGCATGATCACAGAAGGTCACAGACATTTTTGTCACAACATTTGTTTTGCATTGTATTTTATTGTCTTTCCTTTCTTGGTATTGTTGGGTTTGTCTTGTTTCTCAGCCATTGGATTAGTGTGCAATCCAATGGATGAGATTGAAGCTTTTAAATAAATGTCTTCTCTAAAATTCCAATCCCAAGTAATCCTAGGGGGGTGAATAGGATTTCTAAACTTATTATAAATTCTTTATTTATTAAGTCCACTTTTAAATTTAGTTAGATTTATCTTTTAATATGCAGTGGAATAACACACAAGTAAATCTAATATCTATGAATTTATTTTAGACTATTGTTCTTTGTCATGTATTATAGTGTTACCTATAGCAGAGTGGGTTATGGGCTGATAAATTACCTAAGATCATTTGATTGATTATTTTACTTTAACTTTAGACATCTACAATCAATGTGTTAAGCAACTTGCATAAATAATGTAAACATAGAAGCATAAGATAAGAAAGATGCAAAAAACACAAAGATAAAAGGATTTACAGTGGTTCGACACCCCAGCCTATATCCACTATCGAATGGCTTTCTTAGAGCATGGTTGATTTTTATTAATAGTCCAACACTATTAGAAAAGTAAATCAATAGACTTACTCAACAACCTCCAGTGGCTCCAATGAAGGTGTCGCACCCGGTGTTTTCAACAAGTGCTTTAGTCCAATGTCTCCGGTGGATTTTTTCTTCCGGTGTCTCTTATGGAAGATCAATTGCAATAGAGTAGATAGTGTGCAATACTCAGGCCTCTTGATAGGCTAGTATGACTATTCAGTTAAGTTATGAGAGCTTCTTAAACAAGAATATGCATAAAAGAAAGATGTATCTCAATTAGACTCATGACAAGAGTCTATTTCTCTTCAATACAACTTGGTAATATGGATTTACTAGTATGAACACATCTAAATTGTGTGGCTACCTCTTACAAATAAATATATCAATATCACAGCATAGAGAAAGTTTTTTCAAGCTTAAATCACCCCCAAGAATCCCATAATCCTTTCAATATTTTTCTCTCTTGTTTCTTGTTGTTTAGTGGGGATTAAGCCCTCTATTTATAGAGGAAAATCCAGTATTTCTCAAGCTCTAATGGATCTATGACAGTTGTTGAAGAACTAGCCATTATAACAATTTAAATTCAAAAAGTTTCCAAATCTAAGGATATTCAAGCACTCGGATGACCTATTTGAGTGGTCAAATATCCTCATGTGAGCACTTGAAGGAAAACCAATACATATGATTTTTGGATTTTTTGAATCAATTAGAACTTGGCACTTGGTTCAAGGTCAGTGTTAAAGTCGTGTTATGGTCCTTTAGATCTTCCTAGGTTTTACCATGGTCCAATTGAGACATTTTGAGCACTAGCTACTTGATTTTAGATAAGTCTAACTTCAGTTCTTGATCCGATGTTGCTTGTTGGAATTGGTTGTACTTGGTCCCTGATTCTTCACACCTTACAAACCCAATTACATAGACCCAAAGCCTAATACAATTCATCTAAACTTAGCATGGAATTAACAATACTTATAGACTTAACAATCTCCCCTTTTGTCAACTCCATGACAAAACCCAATATATGAACAAATTAAAGATTTACAAAAAAGTACATTTGTTTGGACTTTTATAAGGACACCCAACTTTAAACACTTGCTTAGGTGCTCCCCCTTAGTCCTTAGGCTTGTCATATTCTGCTAATCTGAAACACTGGAACATATACCTTTCACATGTTTTTTGTTAAAAGAATAATCATTAAACATTAAGCATTAAAATTAAAAGGCATACTTTCTTCTCCCTCTTTCTTTTTCAATTAAGAGTTACTTTCTCTCCCTTTTTGTCATGATTTGACAAAGCGTGTTAGTACTAAGGCCGATACCAAGGTAAGAATTATAAGAACATAGGCCAATAGTAAAGATTGGTATTAACAATATATGAAGCCTAATACTAAATTAAAAGATATAGCTATAAAAGCACATGTGCACTCATTTAATGTAAGTAAAGATGTTACTAGAGTAAGCACATTATAATGCATTCTTAATAATGCAAGAAAAGATTTTACACTTGTGAACATCAATACAATGCATTCTTTATAATGCAAGAAAAACTTTTACTATAGAACCAATTAGTTCAGCACCTGAATGTGTTAGATATTACTATAAGAACAAATAAATCCAACACTTATATGTGTTTGATATTACTATAGGGGAAAATGCTGACATGAATCTCAATGGTGTTCATTCAAGCCCTTTGAATACCATTCTAAGAAAGATTGCACTATAAGGCATATGGTATTAACCGGTAAATCAACACACAAATATGTGAATGTGTGAGTTCATATATCTTGGTTAAATCCTTGACGGTTTAATCCTTTCTGGCATACAAGTGAATTTTCTAAAGTAGTTTTCTAAGCATAAGAGTACTGAAAAATATTGTAATATCTTCCCGATATAAAATTATATTACCACAAAGTTTTCAATACAGGTACTACACCCCCTTTTTCTTTAAAAAAAAAAAAACCAGACTCATAAAGGCATAAAAGTAAGGCATGAGGTGGCAAGAATTAAGTTGATGAGTAGGACTGATGTTTTATTTAGATATGCTAATTCATCGGTTAATGAATAAATTGGTCCATCTAACCAATGATTATTATAAAAAAATCATAACCTATAATCTAAAACAAGATAAATCTAAGTTCTTTAGGGACTCAAACCATTCACATCCTTATCAGTCCTAAAGCCTTCTTCCTCATCAGTCTTTATGTAGTTGAAGTGACTCTTTGGTCCAAGTGAGATTGGAGTCACATAATAACCAAAGTCTCTATGTGTCGTAGCCATGTATCCAGCTATGTTTTGTACTATCTTGGCTATCTGAATCTGACTCTACTCAATCTTCTTTAGTTTAAGGTCATTGTCTTTAAGGTGGTTGTTATATTTTCTAGAACAAATCCTTTAGCATATCAGGATTAACAACACATTCATGTGGTACTGATTCTTCACCAAAGAAGCGTTTATAGGATTCCTTACATTCCCAAGTGAAGAATGTTGATAAAAGATTCCTATGTGCTTTCTTGAACGATTCTTATTCTTCTGTATGAGTAGTTCCCTTGCCTTTGTTGTTGCGACCTCTTCCACGAGAAGATGACATGGTTGGATGAGTGTTTGATACAAGTGGAAATTTTCTCTTGTGAAGGATTAGGTTTTAGAATGGTTAAGAATGAGAAAAACCTTATTTTCATCCTTTATAGCTTGTGGTAATTCGAAAATCTCTACCCTGCCCAAATTCAAGTGGTTGTATGGTGCATTTGAGCACTCAAAACTCCTCAATTTCAAGTATACCAGGATACTTAAATTTTGTGAATTTTAATTTCTTCCTATCACTTGAAAAAGATTAACCAATGGTCAACAAATCCCTATCACTCAAATGTATTTTTTTTATAAATTTTGTGACATCATATTGATTTGACTAGGGTGGATCAATCTACTCAGATCAATCCTCCACTATTGAATGGATCCGTTGGAACAATTAGGAGAAAAATGGACTTCCCAAGAGGCCTCAGATCAATTGCTAGCCATGTTGGATTGATTCACACCCCTAGCGGATGGATCTGCTAAGTGCGGATGGATCCGATACCCCTCAAATCGATCCGTCTGCCCTGCTTTTATGTTGTTCTACCTTTAAATGATTCCTAAACATTGTAGGGCTTATGGTCAAGGCTTGGGAAGGGTCCAGTAACCCTCAAAAGGATCTTTAAGTCATGTTTAATTAATTATACCTCTTCTTTACCTTGGTTTACGTTTCATGAGCATGGAGAGGCTAGAATCTTCAAAGCATGGACCTCAATAACTTTAAGGGCTTATTCCTAATGGATTCTTGATCTTGATGTATGTCCTCACTTCCTTAGACACAAGAACCACTTAGACTACAGACATGACTCAATTTATGTGTTAATGTAATTGATGTCAATCCCATGGAAAAACCAAGTATGTAAAGTCTATGTCTTGTAAGTGTCTAATGTGTTCCAAGTTCAAAATCAAGAAGACAAGCTAGACCAAAGACTTGAAGGAAGACCGGAAGACATCTTGGGTTGCCTCTACCATAAAGGTATAAAGCATGCATTGCATAATACATTCTCTTGCTAGAGAAGGACCTTAACATGTGGGAGAAATCTATAAAAGCCCTAAGAAAAAACTGGCAAAAACACAACCCATGCTTAAGGCCAGAAAAAGTGCAGAGATCAAGGCCATGATCGATCACGGATCTCATGATCAATCACAACAAAAATCTAGTCTCAGTCTAAGAGACCCAATCACTTGACCCCTTTTGGCGTGATCAATCACAAGAAGGATCATGCCTAAGCCTCAAGTCCCGTGACCAATCACGAATCTCAGATCGATCACGAGATGGACCTTAGGTCCTAAGACCAAGAGATTAACTCATGATCGATCAAGAGATTGGTGATCGATCACGTGTCCAAGAGATTAATTCATGATCGATCAAGAGATTGGTGATTGATCAAGACACATAATTTATCACCAATCTTGAGATCGATCAAGGGTTTTTTTGTCAAAATGTTTATTTTATTCCCCTATGTGATTTATTTCAAAATTTAAACCCCATTTTCGCAAATCAAAGACTCGCAAGAGTTACCCATTTTTAAAGATTCCAATCCACACCACATCCCTTATAAGAGGAAAACTTTCCTCCCTAGGGTAACACTTCAAGCATTCTAAAGATTGTAAGAGTTTTTTTCCAAATTGAGATTTCTCCCTTGAGAAATTCCTCTCTCCCATAGTTTTAAGCTTCCCAAGCTAACATCTTCTCCAAATATCATTCTCTCATCTTCTCTTCTACAACACCAAGCTACTATCATTGAGGAGAACTACTAGTGGTTTGTCCCTAAAGAAAAACTACCATAACCTAAATCCGTAGGCCAAGGAGTGGGCCAGGTTTGGATCCATGACATGGGTATAATCCGTCCTGAACCCGTTTCTCACATGGGGAGACCAACGTGCTCGAAGTGGGTCATTAACCCTCTCACTTAACCAACAACATTTTCATATACATGCATTTATTTATCCTTTCATTTCATTTTAGTCACGTTCATTTAAGTCAATTTCCAATATAAGACATCACAATAGAATAGGAATAGTGTTGACATAATCCAAATAAGTGCAGCAGAGATAAGTATCAAATTAGTCTAAAAGCATCCCATAGTCATCCAACGTAAAAAGGGCTAAACATGCCTATAAAAGTACATACATCCCATAACCCTAACAAAGCATTACAAATTGTCATAAGCCAACATGTAATTGAAGGAATTTATCATAGGAGATATTAAGCTCATGCAAGGAATCAAAAAGCATCCTAGAAACATATGAATAGTATGAAAAATCTATGAGAGACATTTCATCAAACATGTAAAGTGCAAGAATTATGGAACTCAAGGAAATCAAAGGGTTAAACCTATCATTTACCACAAGAAACCTTTTGAATCCCTACAAACCATGTAAAAATCAAGCTCCCAAACACTTTCACATATGTTAGAGATCATCCTAACCATCCCATAGTAAGAAAGGGTAGAATAAATTTGATATCCTATTCACCCCCCCTTCTAGGATAACTTTAGAGACATTTCACTATTGTTATTTCAGTTTGCTTTAAGAATGGATTGTAATAAGTAGATAAACTTTTGAATTATTAATAGATTGTTGAGATTGATGTTTTAGATTTCTAGTGATAGATTGAAGTTATCTAATGGAATGAACTTTCAGATTTTGATTTATATTATTAATGGAATGTCATCAAAAAATTACTTGAGGTTGAATATGTATAGACCTATACATGTTTTCGCTGCGACTGAATGAAAAATGAAAGGTAATGACCTGTGGAAATGTACCTATTTAACTAAGGTGCTGAAAGGTGAAAAGAAAAACTTAAGGCAAAGCTATGATGAATGTAAAAAAAATCCATATGCAATGAATGTGATGACCTCAAGATCAAATGAATGAACGTGTTATGTCTCTAAAATTCATATCCATTAGGGTATGGGTTTCGAGTCAAGACAATATAATTCTTCTTCCTTCATTCAAAGCCCCTCTTCTTTTCATTCTGAATGTGGTCATTCCTCTTGAGAGGTCCACCAGATTGCAAATGTATATGTTGGTCTTAACTCTTCTAGAGTTCATCACAATCTTGTTGAACCATCCTCATCGTTTCAACCACATCGATGAATGTCCTTAGTCTTACCGTAGTCATCCTTGTTTGGATTGTAGGTCGAAAGTATTTTAGGAATTTCTTAGCCCTTCTCTCATCATTAGATATAATGTGAGTTGCATAGCAGGCCTGCTCCCCTGGGTCAACTCTAAGAACTCAACCTCCTTCTCATCCCTCACACTTTTCGGGAAGTAATTCTCACAAAAAAACCTCTAAGAAAGTCTCTTATGTGATGGGCTCATCTTCCTTGAGTGGAAAAACGTCTTTGGTGGCTCTCCACCAATGCTTTGCCTCTCCTTAGAGCATGAACGTGGTAAAGGAGACATTTTGCTCATCAATATAGTCTATCACTTCAAAGATTTCCTCCAACTGCATGATCCATGCCTCAACAACCATGGGGTCAGTGGTACTCACAAACTCAAGTGGCCCCAATCTATGGAATTGGCTCAATGGAATGGCTCTCATGACCAACATCTCTCTCAGGGCTGTCTCACATACGTCACGTGGTCACGGACTACCCTAGCAAATCACAAATTGCTTGGAAAGCACCCACTAGATTTTTTCCCTCTGGTGGCACCTGAAAACTGTATCGAATCCTTAACATCAGGCTAAGGCATAATCAGAGTCAACCTGGTACTCCTTGGTGGCATCACTACCCAAAACCAAACAAACCAACAAAACTCTTAGAATCTCCAACCATCAAAGTTCACATTAAGATTAGAATATACAACTTCCTAACTCATATAGACATCGAAACATGGAATGTCAATTAATCCTCAAAAATTTTGCTGACATATCCAATAACACTAAACTCCACATATGACATATCACCTATCACTCTAAATAATCTATAGAATCTACAAACATGGCTTTGATACCAACTATAATGACCCCAAAATTCATAACCTTATTTAGGCATGAATCTAGGTCGCTACTAAACCGGATTCATACACAATTGGCTATAAATTTTAGCCCTTTACCTAAACTTGTAATCTACATAAAAAAACCTAACCTTAAACCTTAAAACAGCATAAGCAATGGAGTAAACATAATCTTAATGGAGTAAACATAACCTTAAAGGTGTAGTAGAAATAAACCGTAAATGTGTACCATATATAAAATTGACCTTCCATCATCTCAAATAAAATATAAATCTATAAATCTTAAAGTCTTAACTTCAAACTTAATACAACCTCATACTAATGCCTAATAAAAAGTAAATTGAAAAGTAACTAAAAAAAACAGTTGTCGCATGTCTTCCTTCTGACCTTTAAGCACTCTAACGATGTACTTTCACTAAACCTCACCTAAAAAAATGGTATGAATGAGTGAGATCCATGGCTCATGAGTAGGTACACAAAACCTACTACGGAATCGGGTAGGTAAAACACGAATCTTTTAATATAAAAATATTAAGTATGTCTTCATATAGAATACATATCAATTTCTAGTATGAGGCATGTGCTAGTGTGCATACATCATCTACTAATCATCACATGAGCTATATACTCAGCATCATGGTTCATTATGTAGAAACTATGCATAGCAATACACACAATTCTATATATATACATGACATTTCTTTTAATATCTACGCATGGCATTATGCATGATTTTACTTAGATATGGTATTCTTCTACTATATGTGTATAATGATATACATAGTAATGTGGATATATAATGACATGGTAAGCATTTCTTAGACATATCATGATAGGGATAATTAGTGTAATCCTCGTAAGCATTTTCTAAAGGTTTTCATGCATGGCCTACACATTACCAATAAAAATAAGCATAGGTAAACTACTTACAAAGTTAACATGCATCATGCCTATGCATTTAGCAACTACAACAAGACAATTGGCATAGTGAGGCATATGTAATGCAACTTTTATTCCTACAAATTCATCTTTACCTTAGCATTTATTGTTTACATTATAGCTTTCATAAACTCTTACAATTTGTCTTGTTCAACATAGTTCATTTTCTCTTATTTGACATTATCCTTAGCATTTTCATTTCTTAGGTTCCTTCACTACATGTCACTTTGTCAAATTCCACTTATCACTTTGAAGAACTTTCATTATTCTTTTTTTAGTTTTCACTTATCATTTTCTTAAGACTACATCTTCTTCTTTTCATATATACCTTATAGACTTTGATTTTCTTTTTAAAGAGTATGTGATTTTACTTTTTTCTTGATATTTTTTTTTCTTACTCATATTAAAGACTTTTATTTTCATTAATAATTTATGTATTTTTATTTCCTTCCATGAAACTTCATTTTTTTACATAGCTTATGAACTTCTTCTTATTTGTGAGACTTTGATGTTTTCATTTTCTTAACTTAATACATTTCTTTCTTTATATAACTTAAAACTTTATTTTACTTTGGAAGCTTATATGTTTTCCTTCATTTTCTTGTCATAGTTTCACTTTTCTTACATGACTTATGAAATTTTTTTTTCTTATCATACTTTACTTTATCCACAATAGTGTGACATTTACATTACTTATTTTTTTGGCACATTATTTTATTCCCTAACAGAAGAACCATCATATACTGATACCATTGAATTATACCCCAATGGGAGGGTCATCATACCATTGCATTATTACCCCAATGAAAAAACCATCACACCATTGTATTATTACCCCAATGGGAGGGTCATCATAGTATTTATCATTTATGTCTTAGTTATTTTTACTTCTCACTTAACACGAGTTATCTTTTAACTCATAAAGGTGGGGCCTTCAAAATTTAGACATTTATTTTTAATTTCTTTACTTATTTTATTTCATTTTCTCTATCTTTTATTCATTTCACATATTGTCCATTCTTAGTCATTTTGTCTTACATTACCATTACTTAGTATATTATATAATCATAATGTAAGAGGCAACCATGTTCTCATGATATAAATATGCTAGCAAGATCGATCAAGAATATATACAACATGAATAAATCATTCTTTAACTTTATCAATGAAGGAAGTCATACAATCCTACATATATTTTCAAATATCTTAAAAGATATACACATGACATGAACAATG
>JAOXJP010245774.1:0-22618 GCA_025762735.1 Platanus orientalis | reverse complement strand
ATTCAACTCATTAAATTCCTGTAGAATTGAAGACAAATCGCTTTTATTCCATATTTCTGTAAAACTATTTTATCTTTTTCAAAACCTTATTTTAGAGCTTCAGACCAAGATCGAAACTAGTCATGAAGAACCATTTAAAATTGGATCAAAACGATTTTTAGTCTCTTCAAAATGGAGTTGTAGAGATCTAAGAACCTAGGAATTTAAAACAAAACAATAGTTTAATGTTCTCTTACCTCTTTGTGTGCAAAATGATCCTAAGCTTTCGTTCGTTAGAGAAATCCTAGGCTTGTGCCAAAACCTAGCATTTTCTTCTATTTTTCTCTAGGGTTTTCTAGGTCTCTTTAGGTTGCAACATATTTAATTTCTAGTCCCAAAGAGTCCTACACAATTAATTTTTTTTGGCGAAAACATTGTATATCAGAAAAACATTGTAGTACAAACACAGTTCATCCTTCGTGAAGACACTATTCATCATTCGTGAGAGCACTATTCATCCTTCACAAAGACATTGTTCAACCTTTTCAAGACATTGTTGACCCCTTCTTACTAAAATGCCAATATCTTTTTCATTTGAAGTTCGATTTGCTTGTTGTTTATTTTTTTGGACTTTAGACTTCAGGACCTTTCCACAACCATAAAGTTTTCTCACTAATTCATCATACATTTTATTGGTTTATTTTTAAAGTTGTACTAATTTACAAATCAATATATACGTATTTAAATGCTTTTAAGTGTGTACAAAACTTATGCATTGTGTGTGTATAATATAAATGTGACATGTGTGTAAGATATGTGTAAACATGTGCGGGGTGTTATATTCTCCACCCTTAAAAAATAAATTTAGTCCCTAAATTTGATATACCTTGAGTGCGAGATAAGTGCAGATACTTTTCCTTCATTTTGTCTTCACCCTCCCATGTCGCTTCTTCCTTCAAATGGTTACTCCTTAGTACTTTCATATATCGAATCACCTTTGAATGCAAAAATTGTTCCTTCCTGTCTAAAATCTGAACCAATTGCTCATCGTAAGATAATTGCTCTCTGACTTCAAGTGGCTAAAATTCTAACACATGAGATGTGTCGCGCATATACTTTCTTAACATTGATACATGAAACACGTTGTGGACATATGACAAATTTGGCTTTAAAACCAGTTCATAAGCAACATTTCCCATCTTCCTTAGGATTTCAAATGGTCCAATGAACTTATGACTTAATTTCTTTTTATTTCTGAATCTCCTGATACCCTTAGACGACAATACCTTAATAAATACATGCTCTCTAATATAAAATTCAAGTTCTCTTCTTCTTTGATTTGCATAACTCTTTTGTCTGCTTTGAGCAACAATAAACTTCTTACGAATAACTTGAATTTTCTCAATTATCACCTGAACTAATTTGAGTCTAAGTAACCTTTTTTCACCTACTTCTTCCCAACAAATAGGTGTTCTGCATTTTCTCCTATACAAAGCTTCGAAAGGTGCCATTTGTATACTTGCTTGGTAACTATAATTATAAGAAAATCCGATCAATGGTAGATGATCATCCCAAATTTCTTTTAAATCAATCACACAAGCTTTCAACATATCCTCCAAAGTTTGTATGGTTCTTTCTGATTGTTCATTTGATTATGGATGAAAAACTGTTCTAAAATTCAGCTTTGTTCCCAAAGCTTGTTGTAAGCTATTCCAGAATCATGATGTGAATCACAAATCCCAGTCTGAAACTATCTTAACTGGAATACCATGTAGCTTAACGATCTCATCAATGTAAATTTGGCCCATCGATCAAGTGAGTAATTTACCCTAACGGGTAAGAAATGAGCAGACTTGGTCAATCGGTTCACAACAACCCAGACATAATCAAATCCCTTCCTGGTCTTGGGTAGTCTACTAACAAAGTTCATAGATATGTGTTCCCACTTTCATTTGAGAATTTCCAATGGCTGTAGTAATCCTAATGTCTTTTGGTGTTCGGCTTTCATAAGATGACAAGTCAAACACTTGGATACAAAATCTGCAATTTCCCTCTTCATGTCATTTCACAAATAATACTCTTTTAGGTCCTTGTACATCTTGGTACTTCCTAGATGAACTACAAATGCTGTTCTATATGCCTCTTCCATGATTTCTTTCTTAAGTTTGGAGTCATTAGTAACACACAACCTTTTACCATACCAAAGAGAATCATCTCTCTTAATGGAAAAATGTACTTTCTATCATTTCTTGACCTCTTCTATAATTTTATGAATCTAAATGTCTGAACTTTGTGCTGCCTTGATCTTATCATTCAACATTGGTTGAATCCTGAGATGCGCCATAACACAGGCCAAATTTCTAGAAGATTTCTAATTTAATGCATTAACAACCACATTGGCCTTTCCTGGATGATAGAGGATAGTGTCATTATAATCCTTAATTAACTTAACCCATCTTCTCTGCCTCAAATTCAGATCTTTTTGTGAAAATAGATATTTCAAGCTCTTGTGATCTGTATAAATCTCATAAGGCTCTCTAAATAAGTAATGCCTCCATATTTTTAGTACAAAAACAACCATAACTAATTCCAAATCATGTGTTGGGTAATTCTACTCATAAGGCTTAAGCTGTCTAGATGCATAGACAATGACTTTCCCATCTTGCATCAAAACACAACCCAAACTTTTCCTAGATGCATCATTATAGATCACATATTTCCCTTCTATACTGAATGGTAAGGTAAGGACTGGTGTAGAAACCAAATGGTCCTTCAGTTCTTGGAAATTGTGCTCATATGCATCATTCTAGTCAAACTTGGCATACTTTTGCATCAATTTTGTCAAAGGACCCGTAGTGCTAGAGAATCTGTCAACAAATCTCCTATAATATCTTGCCAATACCAAAAAGCTACGAATCTCAGACACATTTGAAGGTCTAGGCCAATCAACCACTACCTCAATCTTCTTTGAGATTACATGTCCCAAGAAACCCACTTTGTTTAACTAGAATTCACACTTATTGAATTTAGCATATAACTTGTGGTCATTCAAGGTCTGCAATGTAATTCTCAGATGTTCTTCATGTTTCTCTGAACTCTTAGAATAAACCAGGATGTCATCAATGAATACAACGATAAACTAGTTTAAACAAGGTCTAAATACCTTATTCATGAGATCCATAAATGTTGCAGGTGCATTTGTTAGTTTAAAAGACATGACTAAAAACTCATAATGTCCATACCTAGTACGGAAGGCAGTCTTGAGAATATCATCGTTCTTAATCCGAAGTTGATGGTATCCAGATCTAAGATCAATCTTGGAAAAGACCTTAACACATTGTTGTTGTTCAAACAAGTCATCAATCCTTGGCAAATGATACTTGTTCTTTACTGTCACTTTGTTCAACTACCTATAATCAATGCATAGCCTCATAGGTCCATCATTCTTCTTCACAAATAAAATAGGTGCTCGATTCACCATGGGGAGCACAAAACCTTCGTCTATCAATTCTTGCAATTGTACCTTGAGCTCTTTATAATCAAATCATTTATCAACTATGACATAGTCACCAAGGTGTAATAAATTAATTATTCCCAAAAGAATTTGATCAGTTCTAATCCTTCCATTAACTCAATTGTAACTCGATTTCCTTATTAGATGGTAAGCCAGGAAGATCTTCAAGAAACACATTGCTAAAATCTCTAACAACAGACATGTCTCCAATCTTCACTCCATCCTTTTGATCATCTGTGATGTAAGCTAGGTGCCTAACCCACCTTTATATAATTAACTTTATACTCAAAGGGCATAAATAATCTTAGAATAATTCCTTATTCTCTTGAATATAACATCAGGCTGATTGGGGATACCAATGGTCATAATCCTTTAACACTCCCTCCTATGAGTCAAATTAATCATAATCCTTTAACTATTTTGTTAGTTCCCTAGTTTCCTAATTCTCTATATTTTTCTAAACTCATAACCTAGAACTCAAACTTAAATTTTAGGTTTTAGTTGCCTACAGAATCTCTAAACTTGGGGTAACATTCATTTCCTAAAATATCAAATTAACTCAATGTTAGGCTTTTTAAAAATAATCAGATCATCATCAAATATGTCAGACTTATCAAGATCAAATAATAATTCCCAAACTTTTATATGCTTAAATCATATTCTAGTGTTTTATCTATGTTTTTTGTTCAAACTACTTCTAGACTCCTTTATAATGTTTTAGCCTAGAACTTTTTAGTTTTCTTCTAATCCTAAACTTAGATTTCCATCATAAAAGTTTATAGAATCTTAAACCTGGAGTTATGATATCAACTCTGTCGCACCCTGAAACCCATACTAGTATGACCATGAATTTTGGCATGTGACATTAACACATTTCATTCCTTAATTCAAAACCTGCATAATTTTTTTTTCATTATTTTCATTATGCAGCCGAATAATACATCAATCACGTTCTTTTTTTTTCCATAAACATCACATAACCATTTGCTACATTTTCCCATAAATCTGACTTGTATAAAATTTCATAATCCAATATCTTGTAAATAACCCATAAACATTGTCTAAAATTACCATTAAAATGAAATAAATGGGCTGACATAATCAAATCCATCAATTGAAATCAAATACTAAAATCCCTAAACTTATTACATCCCTTGGAATTTAAACTACAATAACTGAACTGAAATAAGTAAAGTTTTTAACTAATAAAAACAAAAATAAACTTATGTCTAGTCGCTAGCTTTCTCTATCTTGAACCACTATTCCGCGATCTCCTCATCATCTGTGGTATTAGATTGTGGTAAGTTTGATATACTTAGCAAAAAAATAGTAAACTATGGAAACAATGGATCAAGTCTTAGCACGATTTCATAAACTAAACAAATAATATTTTATTTGCAATTCAATATGCATAACAGTTCATAAATCAGTCTTATACATTACTAAACATTTAATAAAAGTTACAGTGTCATGTACAAAATAGAACTCAGTGATAACAGATACCTTTACATTTACAAAGCAAAATGGATAAGATCATGTTTTATATCATAGACAATACAATACAAAACAAAACATATATCTGCTATCAAACCAGAACATATAACATTTTACACCATTTAAACCTTGGTGAGAAGGGTCCAGTTCACATCATTTAAACCCATATGATAAGGGTCTAGTTCACACCGATAATACCCAGGTGAGAATGGTTGCTACTACCTCCTATATGGCAAGCAGTAAGGATCCATAACAGTTTGCACTAATTATACCCAAGTGAGAAGGGTTCCATCAATAATTCCCTTTGATGGGCAAGGTGGTTTTCTAACAGTACTGTTGATGTATGTCAATCCCATGGTTAAATGGGTAGTGATATGTGTCTTGTAAGTGTCCCATGATCTCATAAGTTCAAGACATGAAGATAAGAAAGACCAAAGCTTGAAGAGAAGACCAGAATCTACCTCGGATTTGTCACACCAAGAAAGGTATAAAACAGACATTTCATATCATTTTAATACCTTAAAATCAATCTAGACATGGTGGTAGGTCTCTCACAAAATCCAAATCCAAAGACCCAAGGACAAACCCCCCACAAGTGTCAAAAACAAAATTTAGATACTAGGAGTCGCAATCGATTGCGGATCAAGCAATCGATTTTGGCAAAATCGATTGTGGATCACATAATCAATTGTGAGTGAAATCTGGGCACAGTCTGAGACTCCTGAGGTCAAAACTCATAGGCTGTAATCGATTGCAATATCGATTTAGACCAAATCTCCCATACTCGAAATCGATTTGGGATCAAGCAATCGATTACGAGTTTGAGTAAGGCTTGTAATCAATTGTGAGATCCGTAATCGATTATGAGCCGTAATCAATTATAGATCAAAGCAATCAGTTATAAGGAAATTTTAGAATATTTTTAAAACACGATTTTCCAGGAGAGTTTTTCAAAATTTGAACTCCGTTTTTTAAATCTAAGGCTCCAAAATGTTGTCTTTTATAAAATATTCCAATCCAAAGGCCATGGGTGGTCTTTAACCCTATAAAAGAAAACTTTTCCTTTTAGGGTAAACATCTCCAAGTTATTTTAGAGTGATCCCAAAAGCTTACTATATAGAGAGTATCCTCCACTGTGGAAAACACCATTGCCCATTGGTTTTGAGCTTGAGTAGCTAACATCCTTCACAATGAGCAACTAGCAACATCAACCAATTTGTGGTAACATTTGCTTGACTTTGCATTCATATTCATTATTGTTCTTCCTTTATTTCCGTCAGAGACACCAGAAGCTTGATTACCTTCGTCGGTGACACTAAAAGTAGTACACTTATTAGAGACACAGAGTCTTGTTGTTTAGCTTGCTTGGGAGTAGGTAGTTAGGTTTGTTTATTGACCTAGGTTGTAATAATACCTAAGCTCAATAGTAAGCTTTAAAAGAGTGGACATAGGCTCGAGTGCCAAATCACTATAAATCTTTTCTTGTGGATTGTATGTGTGATTGCTTGTCTCTATCCTTCAGTGTTCTCTAGTACTCTTGCATAACACTTGTTTGATGAAATACTTAAGTAGGAGCACACACACACTTGGGTTAAGTTAAAAATGATTAAAATCAATCCCAAGTTAAAATTGCAATATGGGTCAATTAATTAAGAAATCCTACTCACCCCTCTAGGCTTACTTTAGAGTAATTTTATTTGGTATCAAAGCCTAGGTTACTCACATAGGGCTTAACATCCTGAGTAAGGTCTTGACAAAAATCCTAGATGGCTAGAGATGATAGTGGTATGTCCATTAGAAACCCTCCATTTTTTAATGGAACAGACTATGGCTATTAGAAATCTCGGATGAAGATATTCTTAAATGCCTATGACTTGAGGGTATGGAGTGTGATTTTTTAATGGCTATATAAAGCCCGATAAACTGAGAAGTGAGTGGACCCCCATCGAGGCGGATGTTCACAAGTTCAACTTTAGGGTATTAAATGCCATAACAAGTGGCCTAGCCCTAGATGAGTTTAAGAGGATAGTTCATCTCAAGATAACAAAGGAATTGTGGAAGCTTCTCTCCATTACCCATGAGGGTACAAACGCTGTAAAGATGTCCAAGCTTCAAATGTACATGACACAACTTGAAGCTCTTAGAATGGAGGATGAAGAAATCTCCCAAATCAACGCCAAGTTTTCAAACTTGGTGAATGTTATGAGGAGTTTAGGCGAGGATATTCTTAAGTCTAAGGTGGTTAGAAAAGTACTTAGGTCCATTCCCAAAAGGATCAGGCCTAAGGTAACTACCATAGAAGAAAGCAAAGACCTAGAAGTTATGAAGCTAGAGTTGATCGGCTCATTTCAAACATTTGAAGCAACCATTAAGAAACCTACCAAGAACAAGGGCATTGCCCTTAAGGTAGAAGAACCCAACGAATCAAATGAATATTCGGATGATGACTTGGCCCTTGTTACCAAGAGGTTCAAGAAGTTCTTTGGGAGAAATACCAAGGATTACTCTGAGAACAAACAAATAAGAAAGTCTTATCCTGGCTACAAAACAAAGAAGCACTTCTCTAAAGAACCTTACATTTGCTATGAGTGTAACACATTGCTGAGGATTGTGGCAATAAGAAGAATAAGTACAAGTCAAAGGATAAAGCCATGGCTGCCACATGGGATGATGAATCCGATTCTTTGGAATATTAGTCCCAAAGTAGTGAGGAAGCTCTCTCATAAGAGATCAAAGCATTTATGGCTTTTGGTACTCCAATGAGCTCACTTTTGAAAACAAGTGACTCAAGTGAAGATGAGGGAGAGTATGAAGAAGAAGAGGAGATTTATGATGCACAAGAGACATTTGATGACCTTTTTGTGCAAAGTGTAGAGTTGGGAAAGACACTATCTCTACTCTTAGACAAGAGTTCTTCAGAAAGTGACAAAGAAAAGGATTTTTCTAAAGAAAATTATTTGCTCCTATGTGTCAAGGAGGAGATGAGCCTAAAAATAGTGGAATTATTGAAAAACCTCAATGACTCTAGACTATTTCTGGGCTTAGAAAAGGACAATAAGAAGCATGAAAAGAGAATACTCCTTGATGACAATAAAAAATGTCCAACAAGGTTCTTGAGCTTGAGAAACAGCTCAAAACCTTAGAAAAATAAAATGATGAGTCTTATAGTGATGATTCACTCAGCTAAGAGTTGGAAGAACAATTCAAAACTCTAAATGAGAGAAACAAATCTCTTATCTTGACTTGTGCTCAATGCACAAGGAAGTCCCTTGATTACCTCAAACAAATCAAGGAGCTTAAAGAAGACAAGATGAAGAACATCTCAATGTTTGCCCAAGGAAATAGGAAGTTTGAGAAAATGCTCACAATGGGTAAAGAGCATGGGGATATGACTGGACTAGGTTATAATTCTGAGGCCATTGCCACATCCTCAACTCAAAGACCTAAGAATGGCTTTGTTAAAGACAAAGGATCTCCTCAACCACCTTTATAATCTTTCAACAAAGGAAAAAAAAAAGGTGGAACCACAAAGACCTTATCAAAGGTCAAACAAGGTTGAAAAGAAAACATCTACCTCACTCAAAGATAAAGCACCTATGAGTCAATGTAGAGATTGAGAGAGATTCATACAACCCTAATCAAGATCCTATGCACAAGTAGTTGGGACTAGACCTCAATCCAACCAAGCATCTTCTTCTAAAGGAACTCAAGGGATGAACAAGCCTTATTCCTATGCTAAGGAGGCATGGAACAAGTTTTAAGCAAATAAGGCGGTTTCCACTTCTAGAGGATTCCAAGGGAATGCCTCCACTTTTAGGATGACTAAGGTACAACCTAGTTAATATAGGAAACCTAGAAGAGCTGAACAATCATTCTCTATTAAACAACTAAGAAGGAGGATAACTCAATCCCATGCACCTAGAAGGTCCATATTTTATTGCTACTATTGTAGCTTAGAAGGGCACATTAAGGTGGATTTTAGAAAGAGGGAAAATGACATGAAATCCTAAAGAATGCAAATTAGAAGAATGTAAGATGGGAAGAATGTCAATAAGAGAAACCATTTTAAGAAGATTGAAAATATAAACCTTCAAAGAAAAGACTTAGCCCAATAAAGTGTCAAAAGACAAGTTTTCAAACTTTTCAAGATTAAGAGTGTATGGGTGAGAAATGATGACCCGAAGTGTTTGGTCATTTACACCGCACTAAGAGTCAGAAGCTCATCAAGATGGTATCTTGATAGTGGGTGTTTTAGACACATGTTTGGTGAAAGAGACCTATTTACCAAATTTGAGGATGCTCAAGGTGGATATGTCACATTTGGTGATGGAAACACCACCAAAATCCTTGGTGTAGGAACTATAGTAGCCCCCGACATTTCACAACTCACCGAGGCTCTTTATGTATAAGGCCTTAAGCACAACTTGATAAGCATTAGACAAATATGTGATAAAGGTTATAAAGTGAAATTCGGTAAAGATGGATGTGTGATAAAGGATCACAAATAATAAAACATCCTAGCCGAAGGAGTAAGGACACGTGACAATTTCTATGTCATTAAACCCATCCTCAACAAGGGGATACTTGTCTTATGACCCAAAAGGATGAGACCAATATTTGACATTAAAGATTAGGACACCTCAACTATAGGGATCTTACAAGACTTACCAAGAAGGGGATAGTTAAGGATATTCCCAAGTTAAGCAAGGTTGACAACCCAATATGCAAAGGTTGTCAAATGGGGAAACAAACTAGAGTCTCTAACAAGAAAGTTACATCTATATGAACTACTAGACCCCTAGAACTTCTTCATAGGGACTTGGCCAGTCCAACTAGAATGGAGCGTCTAGGAGGGAAAAAGTATTTCATGGTTGTGGTTGATGATTTCTTTAAATACACTTGGGTAACATTTCTAAGATAGAAATTTGAGGCTTTCAATGAATTCTTGAACATTTACAAGAGGATTCAAGTTGAAAAGGATCTACCCATAAAGAGAATCCAGAGCGACCATGGAAGAGAATTTAAGAACCATAAATTCTCAAATTGGTGTGAAGAGTTAGGAGTAAAACATGAGTTTTTAGCTTCTAAAACTCCCCAACAAATGGAGTGGTTGAAAGAAAGGATATAACTCTTCTCAACATGGCTACGTTAATGCTTACTAGCAAAAACATAGCCAAGAGGTTTTGGGCTGAGGAAATTAGCACAGCGTGTTATGTCTCCAACCGTGTCTATCTTAGATTGTGTACGTTTAAAACACCCTATAAATTGTGGAGTGGAAAAAAGCCAACTATCAAATACTTTGAAGTATCTGGAAACACTTGTTCTGTTCTTCAGGATTGAGAACATCTAGGCAAGTTTGATAGAAAAAATGATGAGGCCATGCTCCTAGGATACTACACAACTAGTAAACCCTACTGTGTCTACAACATTAGGACTTACACTGTGGAAGAATTAATAAATGTAATGGTATATAACTTTGAAGAAACTTATGAGTAAGGAAACTTGCCAGTGGTGTTGTCTGATCATGAGAATAAGAGCTCATCTCAATTAGAAATTAAGAAATCCCAAAAGGATCAAGAAGAACACTCTTCTTAATCTAGTTCTAAGGATGATGTAGAAATTCAACTTCAGCTCAAGGACAAAGGATCACCAAGGGGTTGTCATGAGGTGACATTATTGGTGATCCCAACATTGGAGTGAAAACTAGGAAACAAATTGAAAATATCCTTAGTCACTTTTGCTTCACATCTAAGATAGAGCCAAAATGTGTTAAGGAGGCTCTAAATGATCCAGAATAGATCTTAGCCATGTAAGAGGAACTAAATTAGTTCTAAATGAATGATGTATGGTTTCTCACCAAAAGGCCAACTAAAAAGAATGTCATTAGTACCAAATGGATTTTCAAGAACAAACATGATGACCATGGTACAATGACAAGGAACAAGGCCAGACTTGTTGTAAAAGGGTATGCCCAAATAGAAGGAATTGATTTTAATGATAAATTTTCCCCTGTTACGAAGTTGTAGTCCATTAGGATCCTCTTGTTCATAGCATGTAATTTAAAATTTAAATTATATCAAATGGACGTCAATAGTACATTCCTAAATAAAATTCTCTAAGAAGAAGTATACATGGAGTAACCTGAGGGATTTGTGGATCCTCACTTGCCGAACTACGTATACAGACTCAAGAAGGCACTTTATATTCTTCAACAAGCTCCAATAGCTTGGAATGAGAGACTCACTAGATTCCTTCTTAATCACCATTTTGATCGAGGAAGTGTGGACAAAACACTCTTCATTAAAAAGCAAAATGGTCACATACTCATAGCTTAGATATATGAAGATGATTTCATTTTTGGGTTTACCAATGAGGAGATGTCTCATGGTTTTGCCCAAACAATGAAATCATAATTTGAGATAAGTATGAAAGGAGAAATAAGGTTCTTCTTAGGTCTTTAGATGAAGTAAACAAATGATGACATATTTTTTAGCCAAACCAAGTTTACAAAAGACCTAGTCTCCAAGTTTGGATTACAAGAATCCAAATCAGCTAGCACCCTCATTAACACAAGTGAGAAGATCACTAAAGACCTTGAGGGAGCCAAGGTTGACCCCACCTACTATAGGAGCATTATTGGGAGTTTGCTCTACTTGACTATGAGCAGACTAGACATTGCCTTTAGTGTAGGTGCATGTGCTAGGTATCAAACTGCCCCTAAGGAATCACATCTCAACGTAGCTAAAAGGATTATCTGTTATGTCCAAGGGACTATGGAGTTTAGGTTATGGTACTCATTTGACACCACATCTGAGATTGTAGGGTACTCAGATACTGACTGGGCTAGTGATGTGGTGGATCACAAAAGCACGAGTGGAGGTTGCTCCTACATAGGCAACAATCTTGTTTCTTGGCATAATAAGAAACAAAACTCCATCTCATTGTGAACTGCTAATGCTGAGTATATTACAACCGGTAGTGGATGCACCCAACTCTTGTGGATAAAGAAAATGTTAAGAGACTACGAGTTGGAACAAAGCACTATGAGTTTATTCGTAGACAACAAGAGTGTCATTGGCATCTCCAAGAATCCTGTCCAACACTCTATGACAAAGCATATTGACATTAGAAACTATTTCATCCGTCAATTGGTGGAAGAAAAGGTAGTGTCCTTGGACTATGTCAAGACTAAAGATCAACTTGTAGATATCTTAACCAAACCTCTTGATTCCAAGTGGTTTGAGTACTTTCGAAGAGCTATAGGATTATGCACCATTTAGGGAACCCATTTTGACTTTCTCAAGTTCATGGGTGTAGTGATAGGTGATAAGAAGGGTCAAAGGGAGCTTAGGTAGTACTGTGGTAGAGAGTGAAGAGACCCCACTCCAAGGATTTTGAGCAAAAGATGCTTAGCACCACAGTCTTAATCGGTTGCCTGATCTACAATAGATTGTGCCTATATTGTTTGCAGATAATGCAATCAATTACACCCTAATCAATTACGGATCAAGTAATCAATTATAGGTATTTTTGGGACAATAAACACATGTGATTCAAATATACATAGGTTTCATTTTTTAGCTAGTTTTCACTTGTGTTCATGCCTATTCAACTCCCTAGAGCTCCCCAATGAAGATTTCTTGATTTCTCCTTCAGATCCCTAGTTTTTCCACTTCTCATCATGCCTCCTCGCATGAAGAAGACCACATCAAAGGGTAGTTCATCTTTGAATCCTTCTTAGAATCCTGGGAAGAAACCCATGGTGGATTCTCCACCCCGTCCTAGCTTAAAAAGGAATATGGCATCCTTCTCTATATGCTGATACACAACAAGTCTAGAGAGGTACCAACAAATCTTCACCTGATGATCCATCATCACTGAATGCTCGATGGATCTAGAGATACTCTATACGACGAGATTAACGGAGATACTAGAGGGATGACAATGGATGTCTCTGATTTCAGTGACCGGGCCTGTCCAGGAGGAAGCCATTTGTATCTTTTATGCAAACTTCTTCGACATCAACAATGAGGAGAACACATTCTGGATGACAGTCAGTGGGGTACCTTTGAAGGTTAGCCTAGATTATCTCTCACATCTACTAGGGATTCCTCGTGTCACCCAGGATCCCATCGCCTTCCCAATCCACAAGCCTACCTTAGAGCAGAAGGAAGCGAGAGTAAAGAGATTATGCAGACTCTTTGTTAATTGGTCCAAGAAGCTCACACACAAGGACTGTAGGCCAATAGTCTAAGTCCTCCACCACATCTTCACGTATAACATCCTCCCTACCACCAACAGAAGCAGTCTGACAGATGCCACCGCATACCTCATCAATGCCATCCTTGACTCCCAGAGGATTGACAAGGCCACCATCATATGCTACATGATGATCCGGGCCCATGAGTCTACTCATTCCACTGGCAGTCTATCACATCCTACGCTTGTTACTTGGATCATGCAAGTGGAAAATGTGCCTTTTAAAGCGGCAGGTAAAGGCTGAAAGGATGGGAGAGTCGTGGGTCATGGGACTCTACAAAAGATGGGCCTCAACCAAAAGACAACAGTAGCACCTTCCTCCACCTCTACCCTGGCACCCTGGCCATCTAGGTGTTGATGTATATTGTTAATTCCATATTGTATAAAATACATGGAGTGGTAGATTAGGCATGGCATAAGCATATTGCATACCTTGAGTCATGTCTTTAATCATCAAGTGTTGGTTTCCAAGAAGGAAGACGAGCTCCATCACTTAAAGCCGAGGATGATCAATTTTCAAGATTGCCAAGGTTCGAAAGCTTGAAGACTAGAGGTTCATCAAGCTCAAGAAAGGTTTGTGAAGGTATATAACATGATAAACCTAGGTTAAAAAGATTAAAAGACCTTGACATAGCCTTATGGATCAACCCATGCCTCTTACATAGATTTCCAAGTGAGTGGGAGTAGGATCAAGGCATACTGGCAGAAAAATAAGGGAATCGGATCGATCCAGATGGGGTTGGATCAATCCACACTTAGCGGATTGATTTGCTACTTATCAGATCGATTCGGTAAAGCTTGGGTGTCTTAGACTGAGACACCAGATCAATCTAGGTATGCCGGATCACTCCGACATAGCCGGATCGATCTGTAATCGCAGAAATTCAAAAATAAAAATAGATTTACATTTATAATTTTTTGACCGTTGGGGTAGATGCCAAATCAAGGGTGTACGAATGTGCTCATCCCCTACAAGTATGAGAGAAGATCAAGAGAGCTCTCTAACTCTCAAGAACACACACTAGAATACACCAAGGAAAAGAGAAGAAGATTTTGAGAGAGAGTAAGGCATTCTATTACCAAGTTGGCTCCATTTATGAGCATCCATTGAAGATTAAGGAGCCATCTATGTGCTTCCTCAGCACTATATATTGGAAGAACAAGTAGAGGGAAGCAATGAGAAGGGTTTACTCTGTAAGAAGCTCCAAGAAGCAAAGAAGCACTCTTGGAAGTTTGGTGGAACCTATAGGCACACTAGCTCAACAAATAAGCAACCACCTTCATGTACAATAAGCAATACAAAAACCTTGTGAGGTAATTTGTATTGATTTAAATATTTCTCTTTATTTAAGACTTTAGCACCCGTCGGAGACACTGGGTGAAGACCACACCCGTTGAAGACACCGGTTGTAGATCATAGCACTACTGTTGGAGACACCGATATTGTAGACCACACCCACTGGAGACACCGGGTGTAGAACATAGCACTACCGCTAGAGACACCGGTAGTGTAGACCATACCCGCCAGAGACACCAGGTATAGATAGCTCCCACCGGAGACACCGAGAGTAGAGCTTGCTTTGTAAGTAGATAACCTTGATTGTAATGTAATTTAATCATAATAAAATTTGATAGCTTGGTAGTGAGCTTTGAGAGTGGATGTAGGCCCGAGTGCCGAACCACTATAAATATTGTGTTGTGTGTTTGCTTGTGGTGTGAATTGACTCTTCTCTCTATCTTTACATGGCATGTATAACATTTTTCATATGATCTTTCAAATTTGCTATTAATTAGGAATTTAAATTAATTGAAAGATTAAATTTAAAGAATTTCCATTGAATTGCACTTGTAATAATTGAATTATATCTTGGTGTGTATTAAATTCCAAAAACTACAATAATATCCAAATTGAAATTTTAAGTGAGGGTTAATTAAAAGAATTTTTATAAATCCTATTCACCCCCCCTTTAGGATAAAACCAGACTTTCACTCTCATCTCTTTCTCAAACCCTCTATGTCTTGTGAAAATCCATTGATTTATCTGTATATAGTTTTGGAATATTATCCATTAGTGTTCAAGGGCTGATCCTATGGTGTTGCAAACCACTGATCAACAACACAACTTCGGTTGGGCCCGTTTTATTCTACAGACAAGTTTCTTGACTCCTTATAGTCTCTGTTTCTTTTAAGAACAAAATAGATGACATATATTGTCTTAAGGAAAGCATTATCCAGGACTCAGACATTATTACTCCATTGTGGTAAGGATTTTATCAAAACTAGTTCTAAAACAATGCCATTAAAAAAAACCAACAAATTTTCATATAAATTCGGTCGTGATTTTTTCTATAATACTTTCTATTTTTGTGGTAGTTTAAGATTATGTGTTTAAGTTGACTGAGATAATTTTATATGATTATTAATTCAAGTAGGATCAATTTTTTTATATAGAATTTCTTTTTTGAGGGAATTTTTGTTTCATTTAGATAACATTGTATGTTAGTTTTCAAATAGAGTAATAATGTCTTTCCAAAGGGATCTTTATCAAAAGATTAGGAAAAAAAAGAAAGACAAACTTGAAACCCTAATGTTGCTATGATTTCCAATGAAAGGGGCCTTTATGTCCCATGTGGGAGGTGGCTTTATTAGCATTCTATTGTTCAGATCAAGATTATTGGGTTAATGTATGAAATTCAACCCGAGATGTAACCTATATGGAAATCCAAAGAAAACTTGAATATGACCCGTTTATGGGCAAATGTGAGCAACACAACCTATATTTTGTATCCTAGTTGGGGTCCGGATCCAACCCGCAAAGATTAGGGTTTTAGGGTTTATATTTAGGGATTTCTCAATTTGCATACTGTTGTACTATTCATTGTAATCTTTGTTTTTGCTCATAGTGAAAGATCTCTCACCATTGGTGAATATAGGCTTCAAGTTGAACCACGTAAATCATCTTCTTCTTTGAGTGTGATTGTTGTTTGCATTATTTTCTCTATTCTAGTTTGTTACGCACAACTCTAAATCTAGGCTTCCACAAAACTAGTATTAGAGCGCTAGGTTGTGATTGAAGTTTTTTGACATGGTGGCAAAGTATAATGTAGAGAAATTCGATGGGAAAAACAACTTCAATCTATGGCACATGAAGGTGTGTGTGTTGTTGGTTCCACATGAACTGTTCAAAGCTTGGTGGAGGGGGGAAAAGCTTCTTGCAACAATGTTGGAAGACGATTGAGAGGAATTTAACATTAAGACATTTAACGCAATTTAATTGTGCTTGGTTGATGAGGTGTTTCAAGAGGTTGCAGATGAGGTGTCTGCGGCTAGGCTGTGGCTCAAGTTGAAGAGCCTATACATGACCAAGTCTCTCATGAACAAGTTGTCTTTGAAACATTGCCTCTATACATTGAGAATGAGAGAAGGTATGGCTTTAAAAGCTCATCTTGACAAATCCAAAAAAATTATTATGGATTTGAAAAATATTGATATTAAGATTGATGACGAGGATCAAGTTGTCATTGTTTTATGCTTTTTACCTACATCATATGAATACTTTGTTACAACCTTATTCTATAGAAAGGATACCATTTCCATGGATGATGTTAATGCATCATTGCATTCTAGGGAATTGAAAAGAAGAAAGTGTCTGGAGAAGAGGGTAAGGGGTAGTCAAAAGGTCTGTTTGCAAGAAGAAGAACAAAGGAAAATGGTTCAAGTGATAAAGGTCAATCTAGATCAAAGTCTAAATAGAAAAAAAAGACAAGTGTCATTTCTGTCACAAGTTAGGTCACTTCAGGCGAGATTGTCCAAAGCTCTAAGAGAAAAGGGAGAAGGATGTTGTTAGCATCGCAAAAGAAATTTTTTTTGATAATTGTAAAAAATTATGTTAGTTATTCATTGTAATGTATGTATAGTTGAAGAATAAATACTTGACTCAAGTTGCTCTTTCTATATGTACCCAAACTGAGATTTGTTTACAACCTATAAAGTAGTGAATGGAGGTATAGTTTTAATAGAGAATAACATGCCTTGTAAGACTGTAGGGATTAGAATAGTCTAGATCAAGATGCATGATGGGATAGTTAAGACCTTAACTGATGTTTAATATAAACTAGAATTGAAGAAGAACATGATTTCTTTGGGTGCTCTTGACTCCAATGGTTGTATGTGTACCGTTGAAGGTGGAGTTATGAGGGTGTCAAAAAGTACTTTAGTGGTTATAAAGGGACAACATACTGATAATCTTTATGTACTTTAGGGAAGTATGATTTTAGGTGCAACTGTGGTATCATCATCGAATAATTTAGATCTGACATTACCCATATATGATGGTTAGGGCATATAAGTGAGAGGGGTATGATAGAGTTAAGCAAGAAAGCCTTGCTTGATGGTCAGAAAATAGTGAAGTTAGATTTTTATGAGTATTATTTCTTTAGGAAGTAATGCAGGGTTAAGTTTAATACAATTGTTCATAAGACCAAGAGTACTTTGGGTTACATCCACTTTGACCTTTGAGACCCATTTGTGCTACTTCAAAGGATGGTTCTTAGTATTTCCTAACTTTCATTGATGATTACTCAAGAAAGGTCTGATTATTTAATTTTGAAGCATAATGATGAAATTTTTCTCAACTTTAAGCGATAAAAGGTTATGATTAAGAAGCAGACAGACAAGATGATCAAAAGACTAAGAACTAGCAATAGTTTGAAGTTTTGTTCAAGTAAATTCAATAAATTTTGCAAATATGAGGGGATTATGTGGCATCAAACAATTAGACACACGCCCCACTAGAATGATATGGCAGAATGCATGAACAAGACACTCCTTGAGAGAGCTCATTGCATTATCTCTGATGCTAGACTTAGAAAGGAATTTTGGGTTGAGGTAGTTTATAAAGCTTACTACTTATTGACCAGGTCTCCATCAAGTGTCATTAAATATAAGATGCCTGAGGAGGTATGGTTTGGCACTCATTTAGATTATTCTAGGTTAAGAATCTTTGGTTGTTCTGCTTACACTCATGTCAATGAAGGTAAGCTCAAACCTAGAGCTAAGAAGTATATTTTTCTGGGTTATGCATCTGGGGTGAAAGGATACAAGTTGTGGTGTCCTGATCCTAAGTCACTCAAGTTTCTTATTAGTAAATATATGACTTTTGATTAGTTTGTCAAGCTTTACTAGAAAAAAGGAGAATGTTGATGCAGATAAAGATTGTGGTGTTAGTAAGTAGATGGAACTTGAGTGTGATATTATAGGGAATAATCAATATGGCACTCAAATTCAGTCCATTGAGGAAGGAGAGAAAGATCCTAGTAAGTATGAGGATGCATAAGAGTAACAACAGTATACTATAGCTATTGGGAGACATACGAGAGATTAGACCACCTCAGAGGTATAATAGTTATGCAGAGATGGTTTCTTATGCATTGTCTATGGTAGAGATTGTTGAGTGTCAAGAGCCTTTCACATATCGTGAAGTTGTCATAAGTAGTGATCTACATAGTAGGTAGTTGCTATAAATGAGGAGAATCAAACTTGGGAGCTAGTAAAACTGCCTATGAAAAAGAGGATTATGGTTGCAAATGGGTTTACAAGAGGAAAGAAAGAATGTCATGTGTTAATAATGTAAAGTATAAGACACGTTTGGTTGTAAAAGGTTATGGTCAGAAAGAAGGTGTAGATTTCAATGAGGTATTCTCACCAATTGTGAAGCATAGTTCTATACGCATGTTGCTTTGCCATGGTGACTATGCTTAACTTAAAGCTAGAGTTGCTTGATGTTAAGACAATGTTTCTGCTTGAAGAGCTTGAGGAGCAAATTTATATGTATCAGGTAAAGGGGTTCGTTATTTCGTTAAAGGAATAACATGTTTTTTTGTTGAAAAAGTCTTTATATTGCCTGAAATAATTGCTTAGATAGTGGTATAAGCAATTTGATACTTTCATGCTTGCACATAACTTCTCTAGAAGTCAATTTGGTAGTTATAGTTAATTTAGAAAACTTCTAGATGGTCTTTGGTGTACTTGTTAATATACGTCGATAATATGATTATTGCTGCTAAGAATATGTTTGAAATCAACAGGTTAAAGGCTTAACATTATGGTGAGTTTGAGATGAAAAATTTAGGTACAACAAAGAAGATTTTGGGCATAGAAATTTATAGGGATATGAAGATAGGAAAATTGTACTTGTCTCAGAAGAATTACTTTGAGAAAGTATTTGAACACTTTGGAATGCAGGATTCTAAACTTGTGGGTACTCCACTTGCAAATCACTTTAAACTTTTTACAGACATATCACCACAAACTAAGGAGGAGAAAGAATATATGTCTCATGTTTCATATGCTAGTACAGTTAGGAGCCTAATTCATGGTATGGTTTGCACTCATCCTGACATTTCACATGTTGTTAGTGTTGTGAGTAGGTATATGGAATGTCTAGGGAAGGCACATTGGTAGGCAATGAAATGGATACTTTGATATTTGAGAGGTACTGCAAATGTTGTGTTGATGTTTGACAAAACAGGTGGACTTAATGGTTATGCAATTGGGTTTTTAGATTTTGATTATGTAAGTGATCAGGATAAGAGGAAATCTCTGATAGGTTATGTCTTCACTCTTACGAGTTGCATAGTGAGTTAGAAAGCAGCATTACAAACTACAGTTGAGGCAGAGTATATGGCAGTGACTGAGGCAGCGAAGGAGGCTATTTGATTTAGAGGCTTACTTGGCAAGCTAAGCCTAAAGCAAGGTTTGACTGTTTTGTATTGTGATAGCCAAAGTGCTATACATTTTACTAATAATTAGATGTATCATGAAAGGACCAAGCACATTCATGTCAAATATCACTTCATAAGTGAGATCATCTCGCAGGGCCATATAGTTGTTAAAAATATTGGCATAGATGATAATCCAGCAGACATGATGACCAAGTCGCTTTCAACATTCAAGTTCAAACATTTCTTGGACTTGATTGGTGTTCGCAGTATTTAAAGTTATTCTTCGGGGTTATATGGAGAAGATGGAAGTAGAGTTTTCTATATTATGTAGCCTTAGCAAAATTAAAGTGAATGTGGAGATTTGTTGGGTTAATGTCTTGAATTCAACCTGAGATGTAATCCGGATGGAGATCCGGAGAAAGCTCGAACATGACCCGTTTTTGTATTTGAGTTGGGGTCTGTATCCAACCCATCAAGATTAGGGTTTTGGGATTTATATTTAGGGGTTTCTTGATTTTCATGCAACATATTGTTCATTGTAATCTTTGTTTTTGTTCACAGTGAAAGTAAAAATTCCAAAATGGGATCCTAAAGGGGGTGAATAAGATTTCTACACTTATTTAAATTTAATTTAACAATATAAACCTTCTTTAATTTACTTTTAGATTGATTTAAATTACAACGGAAAGTAAACAAGTATACCAAATAAAATAATGAAGAGCAAAGCAAACACAAGAACACACAAATATGAAGTGGTTTGGCACTTTAGGCCTACGTCCATTATCAAACCGGTTCACCCCCGAACCTTAATAATTTTATTAATAGTTCTATAAACTATTACAGGAGAAAATATTAAACCTAACATTTATCTACAAGTTCCACGGAATCCTCCGCCTTGTAAATGCGCTCCCAATGTCTCTAGTGAGCAAAGTGCTGTGTAATGACTCCGATGGACAATCAACCACACTTGGCTCCAGCAAGTGCTTCACAAGAATCCTCATTTGGTGGCTCTGATAAATGCTACAAGTTTGTTAGAATTTGTATAACTCTTTTCGCGATAAAATGTCTCTTTGTAAAGTGATTTGACTATGGTGCACACACACTTTGGAGAAAACTAAGGTTTTACTACAAAAATAGTTCTCCAAGCTGTCAAAGAATTTAACACACAATTTAGAAAGCTTTCATTACGTCATTAGCAATGGTATGGTAAAGACTCAAGGTTATTTGCATACTCTCTTTAAGGGTTTATAAAGATTGGCTCAAGAATGATGGATTTTCATGTAGAAATCAATGAGAGTTTTTCATAGATTTTCCTTACTTTAATTCTTAAGATTTAATCCCTTTTTATGGTGGAAATCCTCCTCAAAGAGTCCTCTAACAACTATAAAAATGGTAAAAAAACTAACCGTTTGAGACAACTTGAAAATCTGGAAAACCATATTTTTCTTCTATGATGGACCATAGAAAACTATATGATTGGTCATAGGAAAAGTTTTTATTTTTAAAAAGATTTATTTGAGCCCTTCAATCTGAGTATTTATAGGTCTCAAGCAGACATTAGGATAAAAAGTTATGGTCATTTTTTATTTTTTTTAAAAAAAAAATTTGCCAATGACCTATCATTGCCAGACCAATGACCTATTGTGGACCTCAGTTTTTGCACGACGAGTAAACCTCTTCAAAAGGGAGTCCACTCATCATATGTCTAACCCACGATGATAAGGAATCACCACCAACTATTTTTAAGCTGTGACTGGACATCGTTTTTTAAAACAAAATCAATTTATGTTAAAATCATTTAAAAATTGAGACTCCATCTTAACTGGTCAACTCAGAGGTTCTGGATAAGTTGTTCGGTTTTTAATAGGAAAGGTGTTAGGCACTCTAGTCCACCTATTTACACGGTTACCTACTTAAAGCGGTTCAACTTTAGGATCTTGTTTTTATGCATGATGTGTGTATAGGTTCGTTCTATTTTGGAAACCGGTGTCATTACTTTTGTGGCTGTGATAGGGCTGTTTAGACGATTTACTCTGATTATAGAGTCTTGAAATTGGAGGCCTTGGGGGGTTAATGTTCGTTGTTCCTCTTGTCTTTCCATTGTGAGGTTTTAACCTAGGATAGAAAAAACATAATTGGCAAATGGATCAGAGGGTGAGAATTGGAAAATCCTACCTTAATGGTCATAAAGAAACATAGCACGTTTTACAACCTAATGAGTTTGAGTTCATCTCTATTATGACCCCTGAGAGAGCCACGACGATACCAAATTACCATGCTACACATGCCTTATAATAGTATTTTGGTAATAAAGCGGATTTCCTGCAATGCAAAAAGTTGCAGCGTCCAAAATGCCATGTGTTGAGGAACACACTCTGAAAAACTGTGAAAAAAAACTAATCATCCATTTAAGAAGGTGTTTACTTTTTTTCTGCCGTGTGTCACTCAGCACCTGGTGCTTCAGGGGCGTGCTGCAGGAAATCTGCTTTATTATTTACAAAAGAAAAAAAAAAAAAAGAAAAAGAAATCTTCTTTATTTTGGTAAATATAGATTAAAACTTACTTTTTATTTTAACACCCTGTTTTGCCCTTTTGTATTAACAAAGATACCCCGTCTCTCTCTCTCTCTCTCTCTCTCTCTCTCTCTCTC
>JAOXJP010245765.1:0-22621 GCA_025762735.1 Platanus orientalis | reverse complement strand
AAAGTCCTACTACATGACCACTACATGCACTTCATTGTTTTGTGCATGGATATTGACAATACATAAGACCTAACAATCTTGTCTTGTAGTTGGTCAATCCAACTTCCCCTTGTATTACCACTCACTTCCAAAGGAGAGAAGAAATGGAATTTTTCCCATTGGAGTTCTAGTGGTTGTCTTGTAGACCTAGAGGATGTTGGGAAGCTCTTCGGGCCACAACCCCTTTGATGCTTCCAACTAGGTCTTGATTATCTTAAGAAAGGTTTGGTTAGTGACCTCGACCTATCCATTGGCTTATGGATGAGCCAAGGAAGAATAATAGTTGCTTATTCTGAGTTGTAAGCATTTTTCCTTAAATTGTTGATTATCAAATTATTTTCTATTATTAGTGATTAGTACTTAAGAGACGCCAAACCTATAGATAATTATCTTCCAAATGAAGTCCCTGATGTTCTTCTTGGTAATCATGGCTAAGGGCTCAACCTCCACCCACTTGGTAAAGTAATAGATGGCGACTATAACAAATTTGACCTGTTTCTTTCCATGAGGCATTAGCTCTATTATGTCAATTCCCCACCGTGAGAAGGTCTAAGGCTTGGCTATTGGTATGAACTCCTTTGGGGGCTTCGTGGTTACGTTGGTGAATCATTGGCATTTGTCACACTTCTGGACATAGTTACGTGAATCTCTTTGTATGGTCGATTAGAAATAACTAGCTTAGATGATCTATTATGCCAATGATTTGCTGCCCGAGTGGTTACCACAAATTCCTTTGATATCTCCTTCATCGTGTATTCAACCTCGTTAGAAGATAAGCAACATAAGTAGGGGAAATTGAGGCTTCTTTAGTAGAGCATGCCATTTATCAAGGTGTATCAACTTTCCTAGAGCTTGAATTTCTTCACTTCAGTCTATTCCTTTAGGAGTGTTCCTTCCCTAAGAAACTTGATTATGGATTTGGCCCAGATGGGCTTGGTCTCGGTTCAGCTCATATTTACTGACCTTGCTTTATGGGTGTAAGGTTCGTTGAGGTATTTTATGAGGATTAACCATCATCCTCCAACGCTAATGCTAAATGGGCTAGCCTATCAACTCTAGTGTTTTGCTCTATAGGGATGCACTTAATTAGGAATCTCTTAAAGTCACTTTTCAGTTCCATGACTAACTTTAAACACTCCTTTGGCTGCCCTTATTTATCCCTATACTTACTAAGTACTTATTCCACCATGAGCTAGGAGTTTCTATTTATGACGTCTTTCTCTATGCCAAGTGCTTGGGTGATCTTCAGCCGGTCACTAGAGCCTCATATTCAGCTTCATTGTTAGCAGCCTTAACCTGCAGTGCACTACATATTCAAGTTCCTCTACTTCAGGTGTGATAAGAATTAGGCCTGCCTCGCTAAATGGTTGGAAGAAGACCCATCCACCTTTAGGATCCAAGGATCATCACTTCTTGGTGATTTAGAGGAGCTCAACTCCTGAGTGTCTATTGTCGAGGTGAACTCGGCAATAAAATGGCCCACAAATTTCCCCTTGGTGGCACTTCTTGGTTTGTAATCTATATCAAACTCTCCTAATTCAATTGACTACTTAATGACCTAGCCTGATGTATCCAATTTCTGTAGAGTGGCTTTCAATGGTTGGTCAGTCAGGACCACAATGGTGTAAGCTTGGAAATATGGGTGTAATCTTCTCTCCATCGTTATTAAGGCAAAAGCTATCTTTTTATCTTATGGTGGTTTTCTTTAGCCCCTCATAATGTATGGTTGGTGAAGTGAATTGGATATTGACAACCTCCTTATTCCCTTCTAAGGGCAAAGCCCACAAAGTGGTTGAGATGACTAGGAAGAGGTAGAACTTCTCATTGGGCTCAGTTTGATTGAGTAGGGGTAGTTTCACTAGGTGCTCCTTTAGACTCTAAAAGGCCTCTTTGCAGTCCTTAGTCCATTCGAAGGCCTTCCTAAGTAGTTAAAAGAAAGGTAGGCTTTGGTTAGTAGCTCTAAATATGAACTTTTTTAGAGCGGCCACCCGACACACAGGACGCTATACCTCCTTTATAGTCTTTAGGGATTGCATCTCTAGAATGGCTTGCACCTTTCCAGGGTTAGCCTCTATGCCCCTCTAAGAGACCATAAAACCCCAAAATTTTCTTGTTGTATCTCTAAAGGTCCACTTGGCCTGATTTAGCTTCATTTGGTACCTCCTTAGGACCTAGAAGGTATCTTCAAGGTTGGACAGGTGTTGCTCAGCTTTTAAGTTTTTACTAGCATGTCGTCCACATAAACTTCCATGTTTCTACCAATTTTCTTTGAACATGGTGTTTACCACCCTTTGGTATGTTGCACTCACATTTTTTAGTCTAAATGGCATGACACAGTAGTAATACAATCCTTGATCGATGATGAATGTGATCTTCTCTCGGTCGGGTTCTTGCATACGGATTTGGTTGTAACCAAAAAATGCATCCATGAAGCGAAGCATCTCATGTCTGATTATGGAATCCACTAGGGGTAAATGGAAACTATCTTTGAGATAGGCTTTGTTGAGGTCTATGAAATCAACAAACATTTACCATTTCCCATTGGTATTTCTAACTAACACCACATTGGCTAGCCATTTAGGTTAATGGACCTCTAGAATAAATCAAGCTTATAAAAGCTTGTCCACTTCCTCTGCTATAGCATGGTTTCTTTCCTAAGTGAAGCTCCTATTTTCTTCCTTATTGTTCAATCTAACGAATTGACATCCAATCTATTGATCATGACCCCAAGGTTGATGCCTAACATATCCTTGTGAGTCTAGGAAAAAACATCTCAATTTTAGTTGAGGAAAGCTTGTAGCTATGCCCAAGTGCAAAGGGAAAGCTGGCAGCCTATCAGCACAATCTTCTCGGGGCAGCTTATGTCAATCCCTATTTAAACCAATTCCTCTCCCAACCTAGCCAGTCTATATTCCAACTCCTTCCTAACCTCTACTTCACACTAGATTGGGGTACCTTGTGTTTTGAATGACATCCTTAAAACATGACTTCTTTCATCTTACCGCATTACTTGGTTGCAAGAGCCCCTAATTGATCGACGGTAGGTCGACCTAAGATAGTGTTATGGCATAAAGGGCTACTCGTGACTAGAAATGTGACCAACTAGGGATTTTGCAAGGAGTTAACCTCTAAGAGGCCAAAACAATGATAAAGATGATAAGGACTATTCCTCTTGACATGGGTGTTGCCTTTACCACTATAGGTCACAGCTTGTCATATCCAACCATCTGCTCAAATGATGAATGGCTCAGTACATTAACTAAACCCTCCATGTCTATCAGAACTCATTGAATCCTACAATTGGCCAACACCATGGTAACTTCCATCGGGCGTGGTCTAAGCTCGCATTAAGACTTCTTTATGATAGAGGAGGTGGAGATCTCTCTTGTACAGGGTCATTTAGTTGAGTGGATGATTCTAGATGGTGCAACCCTATCTTTTCCAGGTTGTATCATTTGGTCTAGGATAGCTCTAGGGCTAGTGACAGCCATTCGAACTTGTTCTTGGATCTAATCAGCACACCAAAGAACTCTGGATGGACTATTTTCTAAAAAGATCGTAGTTCAAGTTTTGGCCATGCAACCTTCAATCTAAGGAGGGTTTGAGAGGTTCCCATAAACAACGCCAACTGATGGTGCACAAAATGTGCTCCCCAAATTATCACACGCGAACCAGACCATCGGGTATTCCTACAACACAAACGGAGGGGAGAGCTCGAGAGAGGTCATCGGTGTGGTGCTGGCCTAAGTTCTTCCAATGCAAAAGTTGTCTTTCTTAGAGTAATAAAAATAATCACTAGTGTTTAGGGTTTTTTCTCATCATACCTTTATAGTCTCGTGTCTCCTCCTTTTATAGAGGAGGAGGGGACATTTTTCTCGGAATCGCATTGTAAGTCCTTAGTTGTTGGAAATATAAGGTTACTTGATCATCTATTAATTCCTCGGGATTTACCTTCCAGCGTCATTAGTGAAGAGTATCTTAGAAAGGATCTTATAAGCTTCCTTTGATCTTTATCTATTTCATTACGCATTTCAATCTTCACTACTCATACCTTGATTGGGCCTGTGATGCTGAGTAATTTCTTATTCTAGTCTTCTCTACTAATCTGACCAACCACACTAGTCAGTCCTATTAGATAACACTAAGTTGACTGCTAGGTTATTCCTATCAAGATGAGTGTTGGGGCTCTTTAGGTCAGAGTATCTCACTTATAGAGATCAACTCACCCTTAATGATCTGAGTAGGTCATACAAACGCACAAGAGAGCTTGTAGTGGCTATACTTGTCCAGACGAGTGGAAGCTCCATATTTAGGATAAATTAGTCTCCAATACTAATCTTCCATGTTGAGGTGCTCTTCTATGCTGTTCCAAGACAACTAAGTGAACCAAACTTATCAACAACCAAATATACAAGAAAAGAATGATGATAAGAGGGAAGACAACTTCTTGATTTGAAATGGTAACTTACGTAAAATGGGGTAAAAATAAGTTATACAAGCTTAACTTGTGCCCACTACTTATGCAAGATAATGGATATCAAAATATTTGGAGTAGTCATAGGGGATGGAAGAAATATGGGAAAAGAGGAATATTGCATGGGAAGGGGAAGTAAATAATGACAAAGGGAACAAGGTAATAAATGATGGATAATTATGAAAAATTAGAAACATTAGGTGGAAAAAAGTATAACAGAAATAGGGAGATTTGTCATCCATAGGGCCCATGGTACAGAATAACCATATTTACACTAAACACTCACAAATACATATATAACTTAATCATAACGCAAATAAAATAAATGAATAAACATCGTTGATCAATTATTGTAGACACAAGCATTCGTGTGCAACATGAGAAGTAGCTTTATGATCTACATATGTTGTAAAAAGATATCAAATCTTGCTTATTGTTGTAGCATGAACACATGTTAAGCCACATGGAAAAGTCTAATAGGACATAGACATTCAAACATTTGTGTCCCCTCCTAAGTTGGTATAAGAAAACATACACTTTTGGATTCGCTCTACTTCCTTTCAGTGTGGTCAATGTTGCATTTAATGACTTACTAATCATGTTTATGAGAATACCAACAAACCTTAATAACGTCAAGCAACTTCAAGAAACTTCTTCACACCTTAACTATATGTTAGCATTTAAAGGACTAGAATACCACTTACTTTGGTTTAATTTAAACTTAATAAATAAGTTTCACTAATTGACTTTCCTTTGAAATTCTGTTGAAACCATTTGCTCTCCCTAAGATTCATTCTTAGGCTTTTTCTTTACTAGCATAACATCAAAAGCATTGTTCTCCAAATTGTACCTAAAAAAAACACAATTTTTTTTTTAAAAAAAACAAGGTTCTCTCTGTTGTTCCAACATAAACAACATTGGGAATTCCTCAAAATATTTAGTTTGTAAAAGTTACTTAGGATTGGCAGCCTCTTTGCCATGCTTCTCTATGTAATGAAACTATGCTTTGGAATGTTATTGGAAAACAAAACCACGTCCCACTAGTGCACTTTGGGAGAAGAATTATAGATGGCTTTCCAAGTTAATTTAGTTGCAAACCTATGCTCCAAGTTTGTTGTGCACACAACCCTACCATCTTCTGAGTTCTACAGTCTTTCCAATTGGGGCAATGATTCCCATGTTTACAGGAGTTGGGGGGGGGGGGATACCTAGACAGTATTCCAAAAACCATTTAGAAGAATTTTGCAACCATAATTAATCGATCTAAACCAACATAATATTTAATTTGATTTCCAAACCCATAACACACCCTTTAGATGTCATTTATTGAGCCATAGACTTGATACTTAATCCATTGCTTATGACATGGATGATGTTCCTTTGAACCAACTCTCTTAATTTCAAAAAAAAAAAAAAATTTCAGACCCAAGAAAAATCATTAGGGAATTTGACAGTCCAAATAGATTCTTGTTTCAAATATTTAACCTGCACCCATCAAACACCATAAGCTATCTGACCTTGAAGCAATCCATCGCACTTGTTTCAGTATTCCATCATTTTCATGTCATTTACCCCCTTATATTCCGACCTCCTTCCTCCTTTGGCCTGCATATAGCCTTCCAACTTATTGTTTGCAACTTCCTTGATAAATCAGAACCAAATACTCTAGACCAATAAATGTAGCAACTCTTGATTAATTCTAACCTTCTTGCATAAAATAAAGGTCTTATCTTTTAACTAGCTAGTCTTTACTTTATTATATCCAAGACAAGAGTGTAATCTGAATATGCCAATTTATGGAACCCCCAAATACTTCAATGGTAGGCTTGCTTCAGTGAACCCTATGATAGGCCCCAATCTATCCTTTCTTCTAAAACTCGTACAAAGATTTGGATAGATTTTCCCTTATTTATATATAGCCTTGACATGTTAGACAAAATATTTAGAATGTTCATTATCATCTCTAAGGATCTTTCATTTTCTTTGGAAAAAAACATCAGATCATCAACATAAACTAGGGTATAGCTTTATAGATTTACATTTGCGTATAAAAGCAATATTCCTTGTTGTTACTTCCTTGTCTAGTAGGCTCAACAATAGCTCCATTTCCAAAGAGAAAATGTAGGGGGATATTGGATCTCCCTACCACAACCCTCTTTTGCTTTCAAAATATCTTGTTGGAGATCCATTTATCATAACTAAGAACTTTGGAGTAGGAATACATTCCATTACCTAATTTATAAATAACTCAAGAAATTTCATCTTCCTCAAAAGGCCCTTAATAAATTTCCATAATATTGAATCACAAGATTTTTTTATATCAATTTTGAAATCAAAAGTAGAATTCAATTCTTTCGATAATATACCAAACTGAAAGAAATGCTTTATTGTTACCTTTACATCACTTCCTACAATATCCCATATTGCTTTGAAGAAATCACAAGATTTTTTTTATATCAGTTTTGAAATGAAAAGTAGAATTCAATTCTTTCAATAATATACCAAACTGGAAGAAATGCTTTATTGTTACCTTTACATCACTTCCTATAATATCCCATACTACTTTAGAGAAAGTTAGATTGAAACCATCAGGTTTGGGGGCCTTTCCCTCTTTTCCTTCAAAGTCAACTCTTCTTATTTCTTCATCTTCAATCTTAGCTAAATGCTTCTGCTATTGTTCTAGTGATATTTTTTTGGCTGAAGTCCATAAATCAACATCATCCCTATCTTTAATGTTTTCAAGAGCCAACAAGTTATGGAAAAATTGAATAGCTTCCGCCCTGTTTGTTGTTTCCAACCCCCATCCCTCCTCTGGATATCCTAGATCTAATTTTGGTTTCTCCACACCAACAAAGATCCATGGAAAAACTATTATTTGAGTCTCCCAAGTTCAACCATTACACACGAGACTTTTGCTTTAACATGCTTTCCTCCAACTGAAGCACTCTTAGGTACTTCTTCGTAGCTTATTTTTTCTGGTTAAACAACAAAATATTGTCTCAATGTAATCTCATTTCCTATTAAAATCTCAACATTCATTGTTTGGACCTTACTACATGCTCATCTATTCTCCCAAATGTCTTTTTGTTCCAAAGCTTTAACAATCTCTTTACAAATTTGAGTTTATGGATCACCTGAAAAATGGGATTCCCATGAACTATAATACTCCATCCTTCCTTAACAATGTCCAAAAAATCAGCATGGTTTGTCCACATATCAAAGAACTTGAAAGGACAATCATTGATCCTTTCTGCGATTGAGACAATGCTTGTGCTATGGTCTAAAATACCTTGCAATTGGAAAAAAGCTTTTGAGTTAAGAAATTTAAATAACCAATCCCCATTCACCAACACCCTATCAAGTTTACATTCCACACTATAATCCCCTACTTGTTTATTTCACCAAGTGTGTTTCTGACCTCTCCATCTTAGATCCATGAGCTCCATCTCTGGTAATCAATTGTTGAATTCTTCCATTGCATTAAAATTTGGACCATCACCTCCAATCTTCTCATGGGAGTATTTGACACAGTTGAAGTCACTTGTTATTAGCCAAGGAAATAAATTTCCTCCCCCAATACTCTCAATTTCTTCCTAGAATGACTGAGTTCTTCTTGTGTATTATGAGCATACATTGAAGAATATAATATGCTCTCCTATTTTTTTTTTTTTTTTTTTGTCTTCTATCAATTCAACTTGACATGTAATCATTTATTGTGATGTTGTTGAAAATTATCATATCATCAAAATACAAAAGGATGATAATGTTTTTTTTTCATGCACCTTAACAAATAAGATAGAATTAAAGTGAAGAGAAAAATAATCGTATGACCGTAAATGCTCATCAATCTTATCATATCAAGCTCCAATGGTTTGCTTTAGTCTTTAAAAAGGCCTTCCTAGTTTATGAGCATACTACAAATAGACATTGGATACCATGTAGTTGTTCCATGCACCATATAGAAAAATATTTTTTTATATCAAGCTACGATAGGTTCCATCCCATGGTAGTCCATCAAGAAAATCATTGACTTGAACTAAGATCATCAATGCTATATGAAATTGAAAATCTATTCATACTACACAGTTTTGGAGGAACCCTTAGTAGCATGCCTTACCATAAGTTTTCCCACACTTTCATTTTATTTATATTTTATTTTATAAACCTACTTACATGTGATAGGCTTTACATCAATTATCTATGGTACAATTCCATTTAGTGATGTTTCTTATTTCATTGAAATAAAAAAGCCCATTATCATTAACTAGACTAGAAAGAAAATATAAGTGCATACATACAAATTTGTCGATCATAGTGAGAATAGACAAGGTGATTTGACTCTTAGATTTTATAAGAGGTGGTGAACTCTTCAAATCCTTGGCAATATTATAACCACTTTTATTCCCATACAACTTATCACAATGAACTTAACTCTCCTTACAACATTGTTCACTCATAGAGGAAGAAGAAGAACCATTACACAACATAGGAGTGTTTGCACTCATGAGTAATCTAATTAACCTCCATTTGCAGATTCTTGTGAAAATTGGGTGTCCTCACAAAAATTTCCATGACATCACCATACTCTATAGTATGAAGTTACTTCACCTAATACAACATTCCAAAAATAATAAAAATATGAGTTATGAAATATATGCATTTTCACCCTACATTCCTTACATCATAACAATTTATCAATTCAACAAAATTTTTCTCATCTTCTTTCCATGATGCCCACTCTTTTTTTCATTTCCCACCAATCTACACACATTTCAGGACTATCCATTTGATAAACGACGGTTTGATAGAGATTGACAATGAATGGAGATGGACATAGAGAATATAGAGGCCTATGAACAACAATGTTTTATGACCCTAACCAGGTTATTGTTGAGGAGAGTTACTGTTAGTTGGAAGAAAGAGATTGGGTGGCAGGATGTGCTCAAAATGGAAACAACAATGAGGGATCCCTTTGTTGTTCTTACACACACCTCAACAATGTGTTTGGGTTTTTCCTATGACAACTACAACAATTAGGGAGACACCGATCTGAACCATACATGTACATCTATATTAACTCAAATGGGGATCCCATCTTAATTGAGCTAAGAAGCACCCAATTAATAACATACACTGTGCATGCATGCCACACATATTAGGTATAATGACTTATGGATATTATTTGAATGTAACCAATTTTTTCATGTCTTAGCATATATCCATTCGTCCTTTTAGTTGCAACATGTTGTTGTGGTGTGAAGGAATATGAGAGTTTTCTTCTAATAATACTTTTTTGAAAAAATGAGATTATAGAAATGAAAACTCCCTTATTATCAATCCTCAACTTCTTAATATTTATACTAAGTGTAACATATAATGGAAACCTAAATATGAAGGTGTAATGCAAGGTCTCATCAAATCACTAATAAAGGGCTCCAATGGTGACTTTCACTATAAGACAATGTGCCTTATCATATTGTCCCATTACACCTTATCATTATCAGAACTAAACAATTGGGCAGCCCATTTATCAAATTCTTTAATACCATAGCTTTCAATTTATTCATCTAAAATATTCCAACCTAGCATATATGCAAAATTGAAGCTCCATCAATTGTTTTCTTTTTATCAATAATACGACATGGTAGATAGTAAAACATGTAATCTTAATTTTTTACCTATATAAATGATGTTCTCCTTTAAGCTTGAGATAATTTGAATAAACTTTGTCATTAAGCTTAAACAAGATGTAATATATGTCTTGAATCCACAACATTGGCAAATGAGAAATATTTTTTCTTTTAACTTGGTAATAAAAATGGACTCTTAAGCTTAATGAATTGTCTTTATTTTTATTGATAGTGACAAATTCCTTTTTTTCTCAATGAATTGAAAGAGTTGTTTATTATGATAATAGCATTAATGTCATCGTAGTCTTAGAAGATTTAGAGCTTAGAATTGTTTCCAATGAGGTGAGGTCTACAACTAGAATCAAAACTCTAATAATCCTCAATATAGACTGGAATCAATGCATGACCATAACGGTACTTACCATAAGGCACATTCCCCACTCATCATGTATAAGTACATCATATTTCTCAATTATAGTCATATTTTAATTTCATGAAATATTTTTTTAAGTGCTCGAGTTTATAGTATCAATAAGTCTTGACACCTTTCCAATTCTCATTATTCTTACTGGATGACTTCCTATCATTAAAATTTTTAAGATTATTAGAACCTTTATATTTATCTCCCCTTACTAAATATCTTTTAGTTACTTGAGATGAGCATGTCCATTATTCCCAAAAATAAAATAAAAAATCTATTTATAGATATGACACTGGGAATGATCTTCAAACTCCACTAAGGCTGATTAAGTAATCCACCTTATTATAGCTATGGCACTAGTAATATACTCCCTCGTTAACCTATGCATGATATGTCACTTCATTCATCCCTTTGAAATAGGTTCTTTTGGAGAACTATTTTTCAAGTATAGATTTTTGTTCTTTAAAAGGTTAAGGAATAAGGAGATCACATTGAGTTGAATTTCTCATCTCATTCCCCAATAATTGAAACCAAGCTATTCTTTTATTAAACAATACCTATAGGATAGTCCAAATATCAAAAGTTGAATTTTGTTTTGGTTGCATTTAGATCTACTGAATTGGAGGGTTGAAATCCCCTTTCCACCCTTCATTTCTATTTCCATTATTTAAGAAAATATTTAGTGGTGAGGAAGGAATTTTCTTTTCAATGATGAAAATAAATAGCCAAAAAGAAGGGCTTATATTACAAAATTCAATTCAGTAGTGAGGGATAGTCATTCTTCATTTCTACATTGGTGAGATTCATTCCCAATATTTTTTTTTAAAGAGAAACCATTGTCGACTTCATTAACATGAAGTTATCTAAATTGCCAACTTTTGGATTAGCATCTCTGCCTAACAATAACAAAGCATTGACTCCATTGTCTTCAAACAAGTTTAGTCTTTTGTATTTGGTGTTGATAATGAAGCATTTTTTTGTTGTTCTCTAGACTTCACTATCAAAGCTATCTTGAACAACCAGCACATCACTATAATCGAAGTTGAGAACCACCAATAAGCTACTATAATTGAATTTTAAAACTATCAACGAGTATTTCTTGAACCACTGATGTTGGTATAACTCTATTTCAATGACCCCAAGATTCTCCCCTTGAAAGCTCCTTGCAGTCTTGAACAATGGTGGTTCTAAAGTACATATATATGAATTACACAGTGATTATGATGTTTCAAGACTCAACAAATCCACATCTAAATCCTAGATAGACCCAAGTGATCATCCTAAGAAAATGCATCCAAAATGGTCAGCTGGTCTTTGGGCAAGTATGGATGTCCACCAATAACAATGAAGGTGAAGACCGATTCATCTTCACAAATGATTTCATGCATCGGATGAAGAGATTTCTTTTAGTTCAATTCTTGTACTCTCTTCAATATCTACAAACAATTTTATGTGGAACATAGAGGTCAAGGGTCTGATGAAGAGATTTCTTTAAGTGCCAAACTTGTCATTTCTTCAGTCGTCTTGGTTATGTATCATTTTATTCTTTAATTTCTTAATATGGTTATATAATTATTTAATCATGATCATAAGAGCAGCCCTTTGGTTTACCCAAAAAATAATAGAGCTATGAGCCTTGATAGATTTGTTTTAATGTTTTGATTTGGCTACTCAATCAAGGGAGAAATATTTCTAGGAAAGGTACACCTTGTCTTGTATTCATGTATATCATGGATTCTCAAACTGTTTAAGGTATTAATGATGCATGATAGTTCTAAATCCTTTTTTTCATAATTGTAATGTGTCTAAATAGTGCAATTGGCAATTCCATGGTTTAATCCCATCCATTAAGCTATATATAACTCCCCAAGTTGCATTTAAAGGGTGAAATTGTAATTTTACTCCTATAAGGGTACAATTGTCACTTTACATATGTAGATAGACCTTAGAGTAGTTTAGGAACACTTTGAACTAAGCTAGAAGTGTAGAACCCAAGTTTGATCTTAAACCTATCGAGTTTGAAAGTTTGCTCTAAGTGTGCTTTGGGATAACTTTGCTGGAAAACCTAAATGAATCCTGAGATAATCTGAATTTGTGATATATATAGTGTTGGAAAGATCTTTGAGTTTATTTTCCAAGACAACAAACGGTTCATGAAATGGAGTTTTCTAGTGAAAGTTATGATCATTTTATCATAGGGGGGTAAAACCTGAAAAATCCTGTTTGATTCCTATGAGGAGTCCCCATTTGAGGGGACCAGTTTGAGGGAGGGTGCAAGAGGTCACCTAAATGTGCAATTAGTCCCCATCCGAGGAACTAAAAAGAATTTTAGGAATATCTCAGTGCGAGTGATCTGAGGACCATACAACTGGTCCGAGAGGAGGTTACGAGGGGTCGTAAGATTCTACGACCGGTCTGAGGGGGTGGTGCGAGGGGTCACCCTAACATGCAATCAGTCCCCATGCATCTAGATTAAAAAAAATTGGGAATTCATTCCCCTATTTGCATGGAATCTTTTTGGAAAATGGTAATCTTGTACAAGGATCACTATATAACATCATTTTGTCCTAAAACAAGATATATTACATCTAAAGAAGGAATAATTAGAGAGGTTAGAGGCCTTGGAAGAGAAAGGAGGATTTCCTCTCCAATTGGGCAAGTTTCATTCCCAATCATAAAAAATCTTCTAGAATAGATATTTTCTTCCTATAACTTCCTAGTTTTATTTATTTAATGTTAAATCCACATTATTTTATAGAGAATAGAGTAAAAGAAAAGGAGGTTCTCCTTCAATATTTTTTTGAAAAATAAAAGAAAAAGCTTGTGGTAAGTAGTTACATAAAGCTCACTATTTTTCCTTGCTCTTAGTCTCTTAGAGGTCTTGTAATGGTGAAATCTAGAGTCGATGAATGTTTCCTTTTATGTTAGTGAAGTCCTTTGTTAGGACGTTAGAAACCTTAACTCTTGTGGTGATTTATGATGAGATCTTGTCATATTATGCTAGGATCTTAGAAATCCCTAATTTAATTTGAAAGAAAAAATTGGTTTTATATAACATGTATATGTATTTCATTAAGATATTGGGTTCCATGAGTTTTGAAAGCATGTAAGTTAAGAATCTTTGAATCTATGGTCTCCATGATAGTTATTAATGTATGAAAATCTTGGTTTGCTATGAAAAACATGGACACTTGAATTAGAGTTGGGCATCTCTTAACATATTATTGTAAGAATGAAGAAATTGATTTGATTACATATGTATAAATTGATTATGATGCATGTTGACTCCTACTAGAATGATTTATTGATGTTTTAAATGTCTTTAATCACATTACCAAGTGTATGGTTTAAAGATTGATCTAAAATGTTTAATGATTGTTATGTAAATGCTCTAATGAACTATGTTTGGGGATCATGAATGAATGTTTAATATTGCAGATATATTGTTAATCATTTTATCTAGTGTATTGGGTAAAGATGGATGTCTTTTTCATATAATTTAGTGAAATATGCTTAGTAATGAAATACTTCTCTATTGCCATGTTAGTGAATATAGTATGTAGTGACACATGTCTCTTGAATGATAAGATGAAGTAAGATGGCTAATAATAATATGAAGTAAGATGGCTAATGATAAACAAGTAAGAAGAGGATTAAGAGGTAAAGATCCCACTATTTGGAAAAAAGTAAAGTATGTAAGATGATCAAAGAAAGTAAAAGAATGAAAAATAAATAAGAAATTTGAAACAAGTGAATTATATCATTGAGATTAATCAATGACAAGTAGTCCTGCCATTGGAAATATAATATAACATACCAAGTGGTGCTACCATTGGGGATATAATACAATGTGCCAAGTGATGCTACCATTGGGATACAATACAATGTGCTAAGTGGTTCTTCCATTAGGGATATAATACAATGTGTCAAGTGGTCTTGCCACTGGGGATATAATAATACAATTTGCCAAGTGGTCTTGTCATTAGGAATATAATATAATGTTGATGTAAGAGCATTATTTGTTAATCCATGGGCAAAGGTATGGAAGAAGCTCCAACAGTCAAGCCTTAAAGACCAAGACTCAAGTTGGGTTCCAACACCCAAGAAGGTAAAAACACGCATGTAGCTTCATAGGGTTCATGTAGTATGACCCAAGATGTGTCCCCACACATGTAGAAACACCCCAAAGCACTTGTGCACCCCCCCCCAAGAATCACAAAACAGTAAAAATGAAGAATTCACTGTTTGTTATAGATCACAAATCCCATAATCGATCACAAATCCAATAATCAACCACAAATAGAGATTTGGGCCACCTGAGAGGTAAGACTCTTCTCCATGATCGATCATGGATATGGGTCCTAAGACCCCATTATCGTTACAAAGTCTATGATCGATCATGGACTGGCTGTGACTTAAACATGGTCCCACACCATGGTGACACCCTATGCATTTTGTGGAGGTCATGAAAAATGACTCCATGATCGATCATAAACCCCATGATTGATCATTGACATGAGTTTTTGGAATTCTGTCAAAACTCCATTTTGAATGAATGGCCAGTTTCATTTACCCATTTGAAAAAATTCTAATATGAGGATTGAGAGCCTTTTTCATTTCTTATAAAAGGAAAAGTTTCCCTTTAGGGAAAGATACTTCAACCATTCAAGAGAGTATTATTTCCTTTGTTAAAAAGAGCCTCCAATGGTGAAAATTCTCTTCCTCCATTGCTTGTGCTCCAAAGTTGAAAGGTTTTCAAGAAAATCTCTTTTGGCTTCCTCTTAGCTCAACTTAGTTAACATCTATTTGAGAAGTGTGGTTTGGGTTGTCCCTTGTGGAAACCCCTTTGTGGTTGGCCTAGCTTAAGGAGCTCTAGTGCTATAACTTGAAGAAGTGTGGTTGCATAAGGCAAACCAACTCAACAAGGAGCACTCCCACATGAGGTAAGAACAGAAATATCAACCATCTTATTGGTAATATTTGTTATTCTCTTTGCATTCATTTGTATATTCATTCATCATGTATTTCTTTGCTTTTACTGGAGACACTAGAAGATTGACTACAGCCGCCAAAGACACCTAAAGTAGTGCACACTCACGGGAGAAACCAAGTGCTATTGTGTAGCTTGCTTGTGAGCAAGTAGATAGGTTTTGTATGTTAACCTAGGTTGTATATGACAATCTAACTGAAATATACCTAACATCGATAGTTAGCCTTAGAAGAGTGGACATAGGCCATCATGTTGAACCACTATAAATCTTGTGTTATAGATTAAGAGTGTGATTGTTTGTCTCTTAGTTTGTGCTCATAAATAATATTTTTTTATTACATGTTTGTTTAAATACTTGAGTAAGCACATTGTTGCACACACACATTTGGACAAATTTTAAGGAAGATTAAAATCAATCCCAACATTTCCAAGAAATGGTAGAATAATTTTAATATCCCATTCACCCTCCTCTAGGATAACTTTATAAGAATTTCTATTGGTATTAGAGCCTAGGTTACTTATATAGGGCTTAACAATCCGAGTAAGATCTTAGCAAAAATCCCAGATGTCTAAAGAAGATAGTGGTATGTCTATTAGCACTCCTCCATTCTTTTAATGGAATTAACTACGGCTATTGAAAATCTCGCATAGAGATTTTATTTAATGTATATGAACCTAGGGTTTAGAGTGCAACAGTCGATGGCTATACACAGCCAGACAAACCACAAAATGAGTGGACCCCCGTCAAGGCGAATGCTCATAAGTTTAACTTTAGGGCTTTAAATGCTATAGCAAGTGGTTTAGCCCTAGATGTGTTTAAGAGAATAGCTCATTTAAAAATGGAAAATAAAGCATGAAAGCTTCCCTCAGTGACCCATAAGGGTACAAATGCTGTAAAGATTTCCAAGCTTCAAATGTACAAGGTACAGCTTGAAGGTTTTAGGATGGAGGAGGATGAAGAAATCTCCCAATTCAATGTCAAGTTGTCTAACTTGGTGAATATTATGATAAGCCTAGGAGAGGACATTCCAAAGTCAAAAGTGGTCTGAAAGGTACTTAGGTCACTCCCTAAGAGGTTTAGACCTAAAGTGACCACAATTAAGGAAAGCAAGGACCTAGAGACCATAAAACTAGAGGAGTTGATTGGTTTCCTTCAAATATTTGAAGCTACAATCAAGGTTGCTACTAAGAAGAAGGAAATTTTCTTCAAGGTAAAAGAATCCACCTAATCCAATGAAGATTCAGATGATGACTTAGCTCCAATAGCTAATAGGTTCAAAAAGTTCTTTCGGAGAAATATAGAAGATTACTCCAAGAATAAGCAAATGAGAATATCCTTTCCCAGGTATAGGAAAAAAGAAGGATTTCTCAAAGGAACCTCCCAATTTTTGTAAGTGCAAAAGGAGAGGACATATTACCAAGGATTACGACAATAAGAAGAACAAGTACAAGTCAAAGGGAAAAGTCATGGCTGCTACTTGGGATGATGATTTCATGGCTTCTAAACATGAGTCCTAAAGTAGTGAGAAAGCTCTCTCACAAAAGATCAAAGCCTTCATGGCCTTTGGTACCCTTATAGGTTCACTTATAGACACAAGTGACTCTAGTAGTGAGGATGAGGGAGATGATGAAGAAGAGGAGGAGACCTATGATAAATAAGAGGTATTCAGTGACCTTTTTATATAAAGTATTGAGTTGAGGAAGAAGAACAAACAACTGAAAAGGGAAATCATAGAGTTGATTGAAAAGTCAAAGTCCCTCAAAGACACTATCTCTACTCTTTCACAAGAGTCTTATACAAAAAGTGACAATGAGAAGGAACTTTCCAAGGAAAATTACTTGCTTCTATGTGCCAAAGAGGAAATGAGCCTAAAGATCGTAGAACTAGAAAAAAAAATAGTGAAGCTAAGGTTTTTTTATGTCTAGAAAAGGACAATAAAAAGCATGAGAAGAAAAGACTTCTTGAGGACAATAAAAAACTGTCCAATAAGGTTCTTGAGCTTGAGGGGAAGCTCAAAATCTTAGAAGTGGAGAAGGATGAGTCAATTAGTGATGACTCACTCATCCCAGTTGGAAGAGTAATTCAAAACCCTAAATGAGAGAAATAAGTCTCTCAACTTGACTTGTGCTCAACTTATAAGGAAGTCCCTTGATTATCTTAGACAAATCAAGGAACTTAAAGAACACAAAAGGAAAAATATCTCAATGTTTTCCCAGGAAAATGGAAAGTTTGAAAAGATGCTCACCATGGGTAAAGAGTATGAGGACAAGATTGGACTTGGCTATAAGTCTGAAGCCAATCCCTCTTCCTCAACTCAAAAACCCCAAAATATCTTTGTGAAAGTGATGGAGAGTACTCAACCATCTCCACAACCTTCCTATAAGGAAAAAGAGAAAGTGAAACCTCAAGGACCGTCTCAAAGGTCAATGAAGGTTGAGAAGAGATCAAATGTTTTACACAAGGAAAAAGCCCCTATAAGGCAAGAAAAAGATTAGAAAAGGTCCATGTAACTCCAATCTTGGTCTTATGCCTAAGTGATTGGAAGTAGATCCCAATCCAACTAAGCATCCTCCTCTAGAAGAGCTCAAGAGATGAATAAGCCTTATTCATATGCTAAGGAGGCATGTAATAAGTTTCAAGCCAACAAGACTTATACCTTAAGTGGACTCCAAGGGATTGCCTCTACTTCTAAGGTAGCCAAAAGGCAACCTGGAAGATCTCGACAACCATTCTATGATGAGAAATCTAGAAAGAAGATAATACAATCCCACACACCTAGAAGGCCCCTATTCTATTGCTTCTATTGTGGCTAAAAATGCCACATCAAGGTGGATTGTAAGGAGAGGGAAAATGACATAAAGTCCAAAAGAATGCATGCTTCGAGAAAAATGTAAAATGGGAAGAATGTCAACAAAAGAAACTATTTTTGAAGGGCTAAAAATAGAAACCTTCAAAGGAAGAAGTATTTAGCACAACATCAAAGTGATAAAAAGTGAGTTCCTAAACACCCCTTGGGTAAAAGGGAGTAAGTAAGAAATGATGAACCCAAGTGCTTGGTCATCCAAACTACAGTATGAGCTGGAAGTATATTAAGATGGTATCTTGATAGTGGGTGCTTCAGACACATGTCTGGTGAAAGGGAGTTGTTCACCCAACTTGAGGAGGCTTAGCGTAGATATGTCACATTTGGGGATGGGAACACCGCCAATATTCTTGGGGTAGGAACCATAGTTGCCCCTAGCATTTCATAACTCCCCAAGGCTCTTTATGTGCAAGACATCAAATACAACTTGATTAGCATAAGCCAAATATGTGACAAAGGGTATGTTGTCTAATTTACTAAAGAAGGTTGCGTGATCAATGAACATAATAAAGGCAAAAGCCTCACCAAAGGAGTAAGGACAAGTGACAATTGATATATCATAAATCCCCATCCACAAATAGGGGACACTTGTTTGATATCCCAAAAGAATGAGACCCATCTCTAGCATCAAAGATTGAGACACCTCAACTTTCAAGATCTTGCAAGACTTAACAAGAAGGGAATGGTCAAGGGTTTTTCCAAGTGAAGCAAGATTGACAACCCCATGTGCAAAGGTTATCAAATGAGAAAGTAAACTAGAGTCCCTCATAAGAAGACCACACAAATAGGGACATCTAGTCCCCTAGAGCTTTTCCATATGGACTTAACCAGTCCAACTAAAACACAGAGTCTAGGAGGTAGAAAATACTTCATGGGTGTGATGAGATAGGAATTAAGCATGAGTTTTTGTCTCCTAAAACTCCACAACAAAATGAAATTGTTGAAAGGAAGAATATAACTCTTCTTAACATGACTACCTCTCTGCTTACGAGCAAGGACTTAGCTAAGAGATTTTGAGATGAAGCAATTAGCATTACTTGTTATGTCTCCAACCACATCTATCAAAGACCTGGTACAGACAAAACAACCTATGAACTGTGGAGTGGAAAAAAGACAACTGTTAAATACTCTAAAGTATTCAGTAGCACGTGTTATATCATTAGGGATAGTGAACACTTGGGAAAAATTGACCAGAAAAGTGATGAAGCTATTTTTCTTGGATACTCCAACACAAATAGAGCCTACCGTGTCTACAATAAAAGGACTTTCATAGTGGAAGAGTTGATTAATGTAGCAGTAGATGATCATGAGATAATACAAGTATAAGTAGATGTATCGTTTGTGCTCTCAGATCCTGAGGTTGAGACTTCACCTCCAAAAAAGGTTGAAGAAGCTCATCAAGGCTAAGAGGAGATCTCAACTCAATCTAGCTCTGATGATGAAGTTGAAAAGGTTCAACATCATACCAAGGAGAAAAGGTTCACCAAAGGATTGTCTTAAGGTGACATCATTAGTGACCCAAGCACTGGAGTGAAGACAAGAAGACAAATACATAATATTCTCATTCATTTGCACTTCACATCCAAAATATAGCCTAAAAGGGTGAAGGAGGTTCTAAATGATCTAGATTAATTCATGAACATACAAGAAGAACTTAATCAGTTCAAACGGAATGATGTGTGGTTCCTAACTAAAAGACCCTTTGACCCGAATGTCATTAGTACCAAATGGATTTTCAAGAACAAGTATAATGAACATGGTATAATAACCAAAAATAAGGCTAGGCTTGTGGCAAAGGGATATGCCCAAATAGAGGGCATTGACTTTGAGGAGACCTTTGCTCCAGTTATAAGATTGGAGCCCATTAAGATTCTTTTACCCATTACATGTTATTTTAAATTCAAGCTATATTAAATGGATGTAAAGAGTGTTTTCCTAAATGGGATGATGCAAGAGGAAGTATACGTTGAGAAACCTGAGGCATTTGTGGACTCTCACTTTCCAAATTACGTATACAAACTCAATAAAGCTCTATATGGCCTCAAACAAGCTCTAAGAGCTTGGTATGAGAGGCTTACATAATTCCTTCTTGACCACCATTTTGATATATGTTAGCACCCAAATTTTGACTCGGGCTAATTAACAGAGTCAAATGAATTCATTATAGCAAGAGACAAAGTTAGATCCTAGACTCCCCTGAACCCCAGATAAATAGGCATTCTCTAAGGATACTCAGGTCACAAATACAATGTCAATGTCCAAACTTCACCCAAGGATCAATCAGACTAAACCTTAATTTCTTCAAAAAACACCCTAGGACTACGAGGGTCTAAGCTTCACACTATCATCTCTATTTTACTTTAAATTTTCCAACCTTCATAAGCTTTCCCACACTGAAGCACCAAAAGGCTAGCAAATTACCATTCTACCCTTATACCTCTAAAAAAACCCAAATTCAATAAATGAGAATCATTTTCTCTAGAACTCCTCAACTTTCATAAATCCTCCAACAGTAAAAACCTTTTTAATGTGCCAACCATAATAAGCTTTCCCACACCAAAAGGCTAGCAAATTACCATTTTACCCCTACATCCTTAAAAATCCCAAGGTTTATTGAACTTAGTTTCTCCAAGACTCCTCATTCTTCAAGAATATTTTCACAATAAATTCATCTTGAATTTTCCAACCTTCATAAGCCTTCCCACATTGAAGCATCAAAAGACTAGTAAATTACCATTTTACCCCTACACCTTTAAAAATCCTAACTAAAGTCTATCGGACTCATTTTCTCAAAAACTCCTAAAAAATCCTTCCATAGCAAATCCATCTTGAATTTAGCAACCTTTATAAGCCTTCCCACATTGAAGCACAAAAGGGCTGGCAAATTATCATTTTACCTCTACACCTTTAAAATCTCAACTCTAGGTTATTTAACCCATTTTTTCTAGGACTCTCCAGTCTTTATAAGTTTTCCCACATTAAAGCATAAAAAGTTATAAAATTACCATTTTACCCTCATACCCCCAAAATACACTATTTTTTAAAAAAATTAAACCCTTGGTAAATCCCTAAAAGCCCATCACATATCAGAAACTCAGCGAGGCAGTGGCCTCATCCAAACAAGTCCAAGATCTCCCCAAGAAAAAATCACAAAGGGCCTAATGCCCCTAATCATCTCATTCTTCCCCAAATTATAGCCAAATCACTTATGTCAGCTATGAACACTCGGTGAACCTCCAAGAACTCTTTGGGAATCCAAATCCCTCAAAGTCAAGCTTATTTTCTCAGATTTTTCAAGATCTTTGATAAACACCCTAATAGGTAAGTCCATCCAAAAACTCAGCACAACCCAATGGCCCTGTTCTTCACAAGTTTAGAGTGTATTTTTTGGTCAAGTGACCTTCCTTTGAGAATCTCCCAGAAATTCACCAGGAATCAGATTGTTTCCCTGTCAAGTCCTACAGACTCATAATTTTAAAACCTAGACAACCATGATCCCCATTATTTCCACTTTAAATCTAGGAAAAATCTGTCTCAAGTCAATAAGAAATTTAGTCTAAGACAATTCAAGGTTTCAAACATAGCTTTTGGCTCAAATGTCAGATTCACAAACAATCAAAGCCTATGTGTCACAAACTCCTAAGGCCATCTTTCATATCAAAATTTTAAAAAATTAATTTTATCATTTTACCCCTCCCTCACAGGTATGAATCATTCTGGAGCCATTCAGAGTCAGTTTTGACCTGCTTACCTTACTCCAAATCCAATTTCGGTTGTTGCATTGCGACCAGAATATTTAGGAGATGCAAAAAACTCATAAACCTTAAAATAGTCAAAGCCATAAAACCCAAAAAGAAAACCTAGACAGTAAAGGGAAAAATCCAAAAAAGCAATCATTGCCCCTTTTCAAAAATACCATTTTTCCAAAATATTCCTCAAACTATTTTTTAATCCTATACCCTTCATTTGGAATATTCCAATTGAGGGGTAGAGACCTAAGGACCACTACCCTAACCCCTATATCCCTTGCACCTCCTTGCCACCACTACATATTCTCATGGGCCTCACCACCCTTTTCACCTCTTCACCACCACCACATACTTGTCATGGGCCCCACCACCCCTCACCACCTCACTCCCTCCCCCTTACACTCCCCCTACCACCTCATAGCCTCCAACCACGTACCTCCTCCACCTCCCCCCC
>JAOXJP010245755.1:0-22624 GCA_025762735.1 Platanus orientalis | reverse complement strand
CGGTGCTAGCGGCAACCCACCCCCTCCCCCTCCTATGGTAACCCTCTTCCCTCATCCTTCTCTCCCCGACGACACCTCCTCTCCCTCTTCCTCTTTCTCTCTCTCGTTGCCCTGTTTTCCTTTTTGCTGTTTGAAAGTGCAAGTCCAGACTGGGCCCCCCTTCACGGAAGTGAAGGTTCGAATAGGTAGGCACCTGCTCCTATACCTTCAAATGCCTGAAAAAAAAAAAAACAGGGGAAAAGGAGGAGAGAGAGAGATACACCATGGAGAGAGGGAGAAGAGAGGAGGGGTATTTTGGGGAGGGGCAAAAGAGATAAAAAAGGAGGGTGTGGTGAGTGGTTTGAAGGGTGCGTGCTATTAGTTCATCCCGCTTAAAAAAACGTGAGGTGCGAATAGTGGCTCCCGCAACCCAAATATAGAGAGAATTTGTACCCGCAGAGAGCGAGGGGCGGGAAGAGATTGAAGCGGGAAGAGATTAACAGAGGACAAAATGGTAAGTCCCTGTGTGCATTCTCTTCTATGCAGAACTGATCGACCATTTCTCTCTTATCTGTAAATCATCTCTGAAACTGTTTTACTGTGTATCGTAGATTCAGTTAGGGTTTTAAGAAATATCGGAGTATTTGATCTGTCTCTCGGTGAAGCCCCTTCGATCTGTTCTGATTCAACCTTAGATGACTTTTTAAAAGACCAAGTTTCTTTTTTGAACCTCACAGCTTTGATCATCTTTCTCTCGTTTCAAATCAGTTAATTATACGTAGAAATATGCATGCCTGTTGTGTTTCTGAACTTGTTAGTCTGTATTCGAGAAGTGTGTGTTGTTGTGCCAAAAGCAGTAATGCCGTTTTGCTTATATTGCAGAAGATTGATTGAAAATGCGCTTTGATATTTTCTGGACTAGCTGTTGGTGAATTTCATTTAAGAAGACAAATGCGCATCCATAAATTTATAGTTAAATATATGCAAATCGACATACCCCAATCGCTCGTTTGCCTCTGTTCATTCAATTGTGGATATTTTGTGGAATGTCTATTCGGGAACTGTTTAGTACGGGGATCATGTAGTAGTCTTCATATGGCAAAAGTTTATTTATTTTTTAACCAAGTGATAGCGAATAACTATATAAATGCAGCAGTAGTGTTGCCCTGCAATACCTAGAACTGAAGCAGGATCGTCTCCATCCTGGATGCGTCCAGCGTCCATCAAGCATCAATTTCGTGCTGACATGTGGTGAAAAAAGTGATTGCATTCCTAAACCCATGGTAAAAAACATCTTTTTACTTCTTTTGTCAGCTGTCAGTGCGAAATTGATGCTTAATTGACACTGGACACATCTGGGCTGGAGACAATCCAGGCTGCCTAGAACTACCACGTTTGTCTTTCTTAAAATGTCGGAGTGGTGCACAACTTCATTACATGTTTAACATGTAAATAGACTCCGTACTATGATTGTTGATGTTTATACTATTCCTGTTCCTAGTACTACTACCACTAGTTGGATTGTTTACAGTTAGCTAGAAGTATGGGTGGAACTTTGGTTGTTATTAGTTGGGGTAAGGGAAAATATTTAGGCCCTTGAAGTTTCTCACAAATCATCAATGAAATCAGGGAGTGAGCTCATGAGATGAACTTGTCATTCTCTCATGATTCAAGAAATCAGATGCTGATGATTTAGTAAAATGGTGGCAAGGCAACCCTTGATGAACTAAGGGATTGTTCTTACTTCTCACTTTTTAATTATTTTTCCTTAATCTGATCATTTTACTCTGCTGTTTTTTTTTTTTTTCCTTTCTTTTCTTCTCTTTTTCCTTATCATCTTTTGATACAAAGTCATCATTCATAAAAGGGTATCTGATAAAACTAACTCTATTTGTGAAGAAAGATTGTTAAACCAACCATTACCATCAATAATCATTTTATTATTGCTAACGAGAAAGATTTTATTGATAGAGAAGAGAGAGAGATATTCAAGGCATTAGTCCAATCCTATGTGTGGAAGGAGCACTTGACGAGAAATGAAAGAAGGGGAAAGAGTGATAGCAATTCCTAAAAATTGCTATATGGTTAGTGAATGCCCCCCCATACAAGCTCCCTTTGGAAACCCCACTCCATGCTATTTTTTTTCCAGAGCACTAATGAGAAAGGTCTTATTGGTTGGGAAGAGAGATGGATGCACAACGTGTTACTTCATGTGAGGAAGGAGCACATGATGAGAAATGAAAGAAGGGAAAATAGAGTTAAAAATCTCAAAACTGCTACATCACTAGTGAAACACCCCCACAAGCTCCTTTTGAAGACCCCACTATTTGGCAAATGATCCACTAGTAATTTTTGTCAACATATTTGGTGGATTAATGATGCGAGATGCAAAACAACCTAGATTCAAGGCTTGGGTATATTTGGGGTATTTTAGTAAATTTCAATCTATGGGTATTTTGGTAAAATTTTATAAGACAGCTATAAGACCAGCCATGCTTTATGAAGTATAATGTTGGGCAACCAACAAACAACACGTACATAAAATGAGTGTGGCTGAAATGAGGATGTTGAGATGGATGAGTGGCAGATTAGAAAGGATAGACTTAGGAATGAATCCATTCATGGGAGCTTAGGTGTAACACCAATAGGTGATGAAATGAGGGAAAGTCGATTGAGATGGTTTGGTCATGTCCAACGAAGACTAATGACTGCGTCAGTGAGGAGGAGTGAGACAATGCAAGTTGGAGGTGTCAGAAGGACTAAAGGAAGGCCAAAATTGATATGAGTTGAAGTAGTAAGGAGGGACATGGCAACTTGTAACTAACGACATATATGACCCTAAACAGAGTATAATAGCGAAACATGATTCGGGCAGAAACCGACCCCAAATAGTTGAGATAAGACTGTTTGTTGTTGTTGTGGGTAGTTTGGTAATTCTTAGATTGAAAATATCTTAGTAATTTTTCTTTTTAGGTGTCTTTTAAAGAAAGTCTTTATGATATAAATTTTCTAATCTAAATGTTGCACGTATAACAGTCGGATTAGAAAAAATATCTTTTCTATTGTGGGTGGATTTCTTTCTTGAAAGAAGGTAGGGTATTTTCTATTTTGGATCATATTATCTTACTATTATGGTTGAGATCTCTTTATTTTAGAAGGAATTGAAGTGTTTTTTTTAAATTTTGGGGGGGAGACTCTCCTACTTTCGGCCGGGTTATCTTTTTTAGTAGGAAATGGTTTTTTTTCTTTATTATTTTGATTGAGCTTTCAATTTTTAAAAGAATAAGGGCGGTGGTTTTCGTGGGAGCATACCATGCCAAGAAAAGGAAGTTGGAAGACCATGGATAGTCTTCCATAGAGTATCTAGTAGTTTAGGATTTAATTTTTTGTTTATAGGCGTTTTGATAGGAATTTAATATCAAATGAGTTGAATTGTAATAAGGCCAATAGTGCCACGGGTAGTTTAGGACTTTTTATTTTCAAGGTTAGTTTAGGATTGTAACCTAATCTCGTTTTTGATGTTTAACCCACTTTTTCAAAGGTTAAAACTTATCATTTTGGTTTGATTTTGGAGTCATTAGATAGGTTAGTCAGTTACCTTTCTAACGAGACCAAGATTGTACAAATCCAAGATGATTTGGAAAAGTTATGACCAAATTATTAAGAGGGTGTCAATAAAAACAGGAACAGTGTTTTTAGAAAGTCATAAGTTTTAGTACAGTTTATTTTAGAGAAGGGTTTTTATGTAATAAGGATTTAATAGCCAAGGGTCTAATTGCAAATAAAGAATTTTAATTAGGAGTCCTAGTTAGAATAGGAGTCTAAGTAATTTAAGTTTATAAATAGATAGATTTTTAGGTTGTAATTCAGTTGTTGATAATGAAATAAAGATTGATTATGGAGTCCACAATTTAAGTTGGTATCTTCTCCAAAATCCCTCACGTGAGAGGTGAATTCTCTTCTTACCTCTTTTATTCTCTAATCTTGTTTTCATATTCTTTCTTTAATTTCTTGATTCCTTCATTATTTTTAAAAATTTATTCTCTTATATTCTTTTCTTTAATCAAGAATTGCATTTTTGAATTCTTTCTTTAATCTTCTTGAATCTTAGTTTCTTGATTTCTTTTAAATTACTTATATTTTTATTATCTTTTTCTTGTTTTCTTGATTAATCTTTTCCTCTCTTTTCTTTAATTCAAGAATTGCTTTCTTGTTATAATTATTTACATTCTTGAATCCTTTAATCGATTACATTCAATTTTCTTCTTTTCTTGAATTCAAGATTTGAGTTCTTGCCTTTATTTAATTTGTTTCTTACCTTCTACCATCATAATTCCTAGTAGGAGCCTAATTCTTAGGTATTCTACATTAGTGGTGAACTGTGGCTTTTAAATATATGTATCATCTTCAAAATAAATCATTGAAAAAGTATTGAAGATTGTCTTACTAAATTTTTTCTTCGGTGGACTCCATTAACAATCATTGTGGTGGATTCCATAACAACTCAAGGCGGACTTCTTGAATCTTCTTCTTCTTCTCTTGTTCTTCTTTTGTTATTTTATGTTATTAAAGCATTCAAAGTTTCAAACCTTCGCTAGCCCTCTACATTTCCTTTAATCTCTATTCCATTCTACAACCACCCTTTTCGTACCCGTAAGTGTTGTTGTATATTGTTGGGAATTTGTCAGGCATCAGTTTGGTTTGGTATCAGAGTCAATCCTGGAATATGGTTTTAGATATTAAGATTATGTTTGTTTTTCCTTTTGGAATTGCAATCAAAATTTGGATTAATGAGTGGTATGATGAAAATATGATTTCTACAAGTTTTGTTGAGAAGATATTACAAGATGTCATGGATTATCTCGTCGATACTCTGAAAAAGGTTTTTTCAATCAATTCAAACAAGAGAGATGCATTGATGGTGCGGAATGCAGAGTCGATTCATTGGAAGACTATAAAATGGTGTTAGGAAAGCAATAGATCGACGAAAGGAAGGGTAATTATGTTAAAGAAACACAAGTCTTATATATTTGAACCATGGCGAGTGTTTCCAACTCAAAACAAAGCCGCAACATCATACTTCTGTGGTGTTATCTTCCGAAGAGAATATGCAAGAGAAGATTCTGATGAGTTTCAATGTTGTTGCACAACAAGAGACACTTGAACCTCTACAAGAGCCCTTGGAGAATCAAATGGTGTTTCAATTAGTAGAAAAGAAGGAGCTTCTTTAAGTCAATTTTAGAAATTTCACACTACAACTACGAAGATCTCTTCTTAACTTTATACATTCACAACTTGGCCTTTGAGAAGCGAGAGCATGTCCTGAAGAGGGCAAAAGAATAATCAAAGCCTAATTGCAAAGTCTCAAATATTTTATTAGTCTTGTAACCATGGTTCAAAATTTCTACGAAATTTCCCTAATTCTAGTAGTGGTGAAATGAAATAATAGGGGAATGCAAAAATTTCATTGAAATGTCATTGAAACTATGTCGTTATTATCAAAATATTGATGAAATTTTGGTGAAGTTTTGCTGACATCAATATTGTCGGCAGGATATATTATACATGAGCTATACCTATCCTAAATCTATTCGCTTGCTATAATTTTTGATTTGTTGATTCTATACCAAAAATAATAACTTCACTTAAATCCTTTATAGTAAACAATACTTTTTAATTTTTATTTATAAAATAATTAAAATTATGTCTTTTTAAAAGTGATAAAACATATATTTATATACTTGAAAAATTATTTACATATATGTATGCATAAATTAGATATGTGCTACGAAAATTATTGTATAACTTTGTTATATAAAGTTTGTTTACAAAATGACTAATTTAAGATGAAAGATTTGGTGAAGTAGTCATGCGATTTGACATGTTTGGTAGTCATTTATTTATAAAAAAATGACTAGTAGCCATTTGTTTATGTATGTGATTAACTTGTATATAGATTAGATCCTTTGTATAGTTTTTTGAGTCTTGAGTGTGTAATCATGCTCAACATAACTTGAATTTTTCACAGCATATCACATTGAAATTTCCACAAAATTTCCATTATTTCATAACATTCTAGTGAAATTTTCACAAATCCCCATGGCGAAATATCCATCGAAATCAAAATTTTGAATCTTGGTTGCAACATTACAAAACTTGAGGGCGAGTTCTTTTAAACCAAGGGAGAATAATGTGTGCTGGATCAGATATTAATCCGCATGAGTAATCAGACTTTGTGCAACACCATGATGCGAACATGATGAAGAGGCTCTTGTATGTTCCTCCACACAAGAGGGCCATATACAAGACGTGTATAATGTGTGGGTTGTTTAGGATAATTTAGGGGCTGAGTAATCATGTAATAAGGCCTTTAGTGCCATGGTAAGTTTACATTATTTTTACTTCAAGAAAGGGTATTTTTGTAATAAGGCAATCATGCCAAGAGTAACTTAGTAATTTTAGTGAGTCAACAAGTCAAAGTAGGACCCTCTTGGAGTATTGGTCAAAATTCTCTAGGTCTTACTTTTTGGCAGTTTTTGTTAGAAAGTTAAGGTTTTAGTAGTTTTAGGTTTAGGAAAGTCTTAGGTAGCAAGTAAGCTAATAGTTCAGGACTTTTTAATTTGGTTTCTTGCCATTTTCTTGAGTTTGTGAGCCTATCCATAGTGTTGCACGTTTTTGTAATAGTTAGACAGAGAATAAAGAAAAATAGGGTTTTCCCTCTCCTCCAGTATCCCTAGTCCTCTTCCTCCCAATCAGTTTAGCTGTTTGGTTTCTTCTTCTTTCTCTCTTCTTCTTCTATCATCTTTTTCTTCCTTCTCCTTGCTTTTTTCTACTATATTCATTATTTCTTCTATTTCTCTCTTATTTCCTTGTTGGAACAATATCAAAGTTGCATATACAAGTTGTTGAAATCCCAAGAATCTACAGAACAAGTTCTACATACAACTGAGTTTTCTAAGTTATACTTTTTACAAAACTCACATTCTCTAAAAGTAAGCTTTTCTATGCTTTTCTTTCAGATTTTTTCCCCTAACCTAACCCTTTCTTATCCTTCAAACTTCCCCATTCCTTTCTGTTTTGCTAAGTTTCTGCTTTATAACCTACATTCTGTTTTAGGTTCTTTACTAAAAGTGTTACTAGAGACTGATATTTCATGTGTTTTATATACTTTTACTCTTTAGAATAACATGAAATTTTGCATGGAGATCACTTATATACATACCTAACCACTTGTAAAATATCACTAGTTTCTGACACGTCTGTGGGGGTATTTTAGTAATTTTACCAATTTACTAAGATTTTCTAGAAACCTTAAACAGCCTTCTTTCTCCTATTTCTTACCTTCTTTTCATCTATAATCCCTCTCTTCTCATTCTAAAATTGTTTGGTTTGATTCCTTTTATTCCCCTTTAATTTCTTTCTAAGTTTTAGATTAATTGGATATTGTTATCTTCAGTTCTTGGTGTTTTAAATTTTATATCATTGCTTCTACTACACAATTTTGGGCCCATATTAGCAGGATATAACATCCACTAGATTGCCCTACATTAATTGGTATTAGAGTTTGTAATATCCTACATCACACCAAATCACTATCTTAAGAAACAGTGATACAATGTGCATTTAATGCGCATGCGGATGATCATAATGATGATGACGTCAACTGCTACACGTGGCAAAATTTCAGTCGTACGAGTAGAAACCTATTCAAGCGAGTAAAATCTTCAACAAGTAACACATGGTAGAAAAATCATCCCATGTGGCACAAAATGCATTCCATCAAGTAGAAGCCCCAAAAATGTGATACGTGGCATGTTACTTGCCAGGATGAAAATTTCAAAATCCTTTAAATGTTTCTTAGAAGCGCCATACAACATCTAACACATGGAGGGAATGTGAAATGAAGCTCACAACATAAGTGTCGACACCATATGCAATATGATTCGTGTGAGTAAAAAGTGCAGAATGGCAGAAACAATGACATGCCATTTTGCAAACCTTTACAAGTCAATGACATATGTCAAACACTTAGAGGGAAGTCCAGAAGCAACAAAGTTTGATACAAACACTCTAGCCCTTCTCATCAATAGCAACAAACGGACGAGGATCAATCTACACTAAAGTTCAACAATATCATGGTTATACAAAACTCTACTCGTGAAAGCTAGAATCAAGAGTCACACACACAAAAGACTACTCACGACAACCAATTCTACTCGTGGGAGCAAGATTGAGGCTGTGAATATACCACAAGTAATTGCAGATAAGGATAGACTCCTAAACATAATGGAAAGATGGTAATCTCCAGCTAGAATTCTAGGACTCTGTGACCTCAAAGCCTTTTCCTATAAAAACCATAATTTCATATGCACAAAGGATCACATCTCATATAGAGAAATCAATACAGAGAAATTCCAAAGAGAAGATTGCTCGTTTGCTGAAGCTCCAAGTTCTCAAGGATCAGCTCGGCTAATGCAGTATTCAAGGAAGGAAGATATGGCCTCATCAAGGTAATATAGAAGCCTTGGATACATATGATCACTCCATACGAGTATCAAATATAAAGAATTTTCATTTTCTTCTCTCTTTTTTTAATATTCATTGTAGTCTGCGGGCATTATACCACAGAGTTGGGTTCAAAACCCATCTTCACCTACTAATAAATTAACTACTATCGTTTACCTATAAAATATATATATAGTTGGAAACAGTTTTGAAACTGCTCAGAGTTACTGTGCCCAGATTTCAAATATGATCGTTTGGGCATCTTTGAGCCAAAATAAAAGTGGGACCCACAAGTTGTTTGAGGTGGGTCCACATGGGTTCGTGTTCATCTCAATGAGGAAAACAACGCCGTATAGTTGGATGTTCAAAACCATTAATGGGTGAATGAGAGATTGTCTCCAACAGTGCCTAGTTGAACACTGGTAAAACTGGTAAAAGGGTGTGAAACTTGAATAGTCTCATGTGGATTAGCCCATGAAACTTTGTGTATTCATATATACTTATGTTGGACATAAGGTTGGGCCCCAATGGGCACTGGTGTTTTATGGATGGGGAAGGACCTAGCCAACATGGGCCAAGCCCATATAAACACACACACACACACACGCAATGAACCGAACCGGGCTGGGTTGGGTCAATAAGCAAATATAAAATAATTTTTTATCACTTTTTTCTTTCTCTCAAATTCAGTTATGCCTATGGGGGTGTGTCTATTTGTGCGATTTTACAATTTTACTCTTCATGACTATTTAGACCGAATAGTCACAAATGTGGCTATTAAATTACCCTTGATAACACGTCTCTTTGTACGGACATGAAGATGGCTATTAAATTACCCTTTTTAGCCCCCTGTCTGTTTTGAACAGACATGAATGTGATTATAGAAATGCATCCTTTTGCTTTCGTGTCTGTTCAAACACCATTAGTTGTGTCCCTATGCCTGTTTTAAACAGACATGAACAAGTCTATAAATAAATTGTCCTTCCATTTCAAAAATCTGAAATCTGAAATTCGTAGTATGCTATTTTAGACATCATAGAGGGTGTCCAAAATTAGGCATATAGAGAGCATTATAGTGTGTTGTAAGAGAGAGAGAACAACACAAGATTGATTCGTCAGGCACACATATTGCAATGCTTCTTTTGTGTGTGTAGATCATTGTATCTTGGGAGGTAGATGTCTGAAGAGTTCGTAAGCACCACTGTGATGGGCAAAATCTGGCTTAAGGACATAGTGTTAAACACTAGCCTTGATCAATTTCGGGTTTGAATTTTGTCAAATCGTATGATTTTGCATGTCCATCAAACTCTAATCAAATGTTTTCTTCATTCTTCATATGGAAGGGGATGTAGTTAACAGATTCAAAAATTTAAACATGGAGAAATAGGTCCCCCACATAAAATAATAAACCATTCAATATGTTGAAAGGTTAATTTGCAAACTCATATTTCACATACAACGAAATTTGATGTGTACAATGCAGTTATTCATAAAAAATGTACAATATAGGATGCAAAATGACCTATATTCAAGGCTTGAGGATACTTGGGGCATATTAGTAAATTTTAATGTATGACCATTTTGGTAATTTTCAGATTGAGGATACCTTAGTAAATTTTCTTCTTAGGTGTCTTTTAAAGAATGTCCAATTATGTAAATTTTCTAATTTAAATGTTGTATGTACAATACAAGGATTAGAAATATCTTCCCTATTGTGGGTGCATTTCTTTTTTGGAAGAAGGTGGGGTATTTTCCATTTTGGGTTATATTTTATTTCTATTATGGTTGAGCTTTCGTTCTCTTAGAAAGAATTGAATTGTTTTATTATTTTAGAAGGATTCTCTTCCTACTTTTGGTTGGGTTATATATTTTTAGTAGGAATTGAGTTGTTTTTTTTTTTTTTTCTTATTTTGGTTGAGCTTTCTATTTTTAGAAGAATAAAGAGGGGGGGGGGGGAGGGAATGTGGCCTATAAATACATGTTTTCTCTTCAAAATAAATCAATGAAAAGGTATTGAAGATTGGTGAATGCTAGAGATTCTTGTTTTTCCCATAAAAACATTTGGAACCGGAGCATACCTTCTAAATTGTCTTTCTTATTGTGGAATGCTTACTTTGATTAAATTCTTACTCTCAATCATCTTCCGAGTAGAGGATGGAACTTGGCTAATTGATGTGTAATGTGTATGAGAGAGGAGGAATCGGTGAACCATCTATTTATGCATTATCCAAGGGCTACTAGAGTGTGTGATGCAGAATCAGCCTAGTGATTGGCCTTTTCTTCTGCTGATAATTAGAGGAGAAATAGGACTGATTTATAGACTCAAGTAAGGCTATAACTTGGGCTGACTTGGGACAACAGAAGGATTATTCAGGCAGCAACTTGGGTTATAAAAGAAAGGGCAATAGTGATACTCCAAAAGGTAGGGATGGAAAGGCTGATCTGAGTTCAGAACTAAGGCTGATTAACAGAGTGGGTCATGGGCTTAAAACAACAGGCTCTATAGGTTCTGGATTCTACTTGAAACAGGGTTGGTTGGTTTACATATTAGGGACTATTAGAGGTTCAACCAGAGGTGAGACACAGGGTATTGTAGGTCAGAAATCTGGGTTATAAAGGGCTTTACACGGGGTTTATGAGGCAGCAAACAGGGAACTTAAATTGGGGTTTACTAGGGATATAACAGGGTCAGACGTGGGCTGATAAAAGGTGTAACAGAGGCTATAAGGAGGGCTAACAGGGGACTGTTTAAGGCTGAACAATGAGGGTTTTAAAGGGATGAATGGGGACTGTTTATGGACAGAGGCAGGTACTAAGGAGGGGACTGTCAGTCTACAGTTTAGGGATAAGTTTGAAGGGCCTTAGAGGGCTGCTGCAGGGATGGGAAAGGAGTGTTCTTGGTCTGCTTCAGATTTAGGTCTCAAGAACCTAATCAAGAATGAATCTTGACGGGTTCTCTCGAGGTTCTTCAATGGAGGAGTTTTAAATCAGCATGATGAAGAATAAAGAAGGAAGAAGAAGAAAGAAGAAAGGAGAAAGAAAGAGAAAGAATAGGTGTCGATTAGAGAGAGGGAAGAGAAAAGAAAGAGATAGATAGGAAGGAGAAGAGAGAGGAAGAGATAGACTTACTCATGGGGAGAAGAAGAATAGAGGAGGAGAGTGGAGTCCACGACTTCACCCAAAATAAGAGAAGATAGGGGCTGTTGGTCGCCACCCACAATCACACCAATACAAATTCAAATTTTCTTAATCAACTAAATTTTCATTCCATTATGGGTACCTTAATTAGGCATTGCAAGACTTAGCAAATAAATAAAATCCTTACACAACTAGACTCCTATTTTCTTGGATTCAAAATCTAATTAAACTTCCTAAACTAAAAGGGTTCTAAAACAAGAATCCTATTCCAAATACAACTCCCTAAAGGATAAGATCCCATACCAAAATAGGCTCCTAAGATGTCACATTTATTGGGGCTGTCGACCAGGCAACATGGGTCCCACTTTTAACTTTAAAAAAGATTCCTAAAACAATTTAATTGAAAGTTGTACGACCAGCTGTGTGGGCCCCAATTTCTTTGACTTTCTATGGTTTAAGAATAGGCCAAACACCATGCTGTCGTGCACCTCTAAAAACCCAATTGAGTTGCCAAGAATAGGCTCCTAAGATGTCACATTTATTGGGGCTGTCGACTAAGCAACATGGGTCCCACTTTTAACTTTAAAAAAGATTCCTAAAACAATTTAATTGAAAGTTGTGTGACCAGCTGTGTGGGCCCCAATTTCTTTGACTTTCTATGGTTTAAGAATAGGCCAAACACCATGCTGTCATGCACCTCTAAAAACCCAATTTTCTTGGCAACTTTTGCCTTATTACATTGAAGTCCCTCCCTTGTCAGAGTTCAAATTCTAAGGCCTAACCATGGTCTTCCAACTTCTTAACATAATATGCTCCCGCATTGGTATGGGACTTTTTTCTTTTTCATCTTTAAATCTCATGGACCTCTCCAAAGCTTCTCAATGAGTTGATCAAAAGTTGGTGGATTAGTGATCTTGAGAGATTCCCCTCTCATTTGACGTGCTTTGCCGAGGGCCATTTGTTAGGGGATTTGGAAAGAAAGGAACAATTGGATTTGAGGATAAGTATAGGAGTCATGAGGAGTTGGTGCTTTTTATTTACAAACTTTTTTTTTACTGGATTTCTGTGGGGGTTGATTTTGATGAGATTGAGTGGTATTCTATTTGGTGTGGGAATTTGTAATCTTTTGAAGTGTACTCTTCGGTGTGTTTTTCCTGTTTTTATGTGTGTGTCTTTGTATTGGGTATCTTTGAATAAAGTATCTATCTACTTCTTAAACAAGGATTATCTTACTAAATGTCTTTCTTTGGTGAACTCCAAAGTTTTATTAATTGTGGGCTCCATTAACAACCGTTATGGATTCCATAATAACTCAAGGTAGACTCTTTGAATCGTTTTCATATCTTGTTCTTATTTTATTATTTTCTGTTATTAAAGCTTTCGAACCTATGCTAGCCCTCTCCATTCCCTTTAATCTTTATTTCATTATATTTTTTCCCTAAACTAGTCTTGCTATAACCACCCTTTTTGTACCCGTAAGTGCTATTATATAACGTTGGGAATTTGTTTGGTGTCAAGTAGGTTAAGCTTTAGAGAGGAAATGAGGTTAAAGAATATACTGATGTGGGTTGAACCCATGGTTTAAAAACTCGGATCATTGGTTCGGATTGTTTAGGCCCAAAACTGATCCGAGATTAGATTGGATCGTGGATTGGAGATCCAAGTGTGGATCGTTCAGTCCGAAACCGATCCAATGCCAAAAAATTCCCAAAAAAAAAAAAAAAAATCCTAAAAATTCTTTTATATTCTTATAATGCTTTCTATAAAAAGTTTGAAAGAAAAAACTCAATTTTAGGTATGTTAAGTGCATTATATATGAATAAACACGGTTACGAGCATGTATATCTATAAAGATTAAGATTGGACATTTCATAACCAAACATCCAATATGGTTACTTCTAGTGCAAAAAAAACTAAATCATATACAATAACATATAAATAATGATGAACATAATTGTAGGCTTGTTAAATGCATCATACATGTATGAACAAGGTGACGGGGTTCATAGAAGTTCAAGATTGTAATTTACATAACCAAACATCCAATATGATTATATATATTGATGCATAAAAACTAAATTATATACAAAATCATATAAACAAAAAATAAAAAAATAAAATAATACATGATGAATTATTCTAGCCAATGGGTTGGTGAAATTTAATATGACCTTACATTATAGGGGTGGGGGGGTTCCAAGTCTTATATGTTATTTCAAGACTTTTAGGAATATTTATAGAGAATCAAGGAAGGATTTGTGCACTCTTGAAGAAATAAAAACGTAGATATAAGAGGGGGAATGAAAAACAACTTTTTTTTTTTTTGGTGTGGATCGGATGATCTAAGCCGACCCCAAATAGTTGGGATAAGGCTGTTTGTTGTTGTTGTTGGATCGGATGATCTAGGACGACCTAGACTTGGATCAGAAAATCCCTATAAGGGATCGGACGATCCATGTGTGATCGCGATCTACATGCCAGGATCAAACCGTTCAGGTCCAACCCCGATCCGAATTGGACAATCCAGATCAGATCGTCCAAGTTTTGAAACCATGGCTGAACCGCAAAAGATGGATGTAAGGGATTTCCTCTCTTTATGGCCTCTACGACAGAGAATTAATAGGCAGATGTTCTTAATCATATATATTTTTTTTTATGAAGGAAAAATTTTATCGCATAAAGGGAAGAGATATCCCTAAAGAATCAAGACAAAACAACAAAAAAGAGAAAGAAAAAGAGGCAAAAGGAAGGACCCTCGAGCCCCCAACCCTGCTAAAGAAGGTTATACCCGATCTCTCCTAATCCCTATGAATGTCCTATGTCCTTAAGCTTTCGCATCCTTTACAAACGAGGCCCAATAAGAGATCAAATCCACGGCTCTTTTGTGCACCTAGAGCGAAGGCTCAATGTATCCCTCAAAGACCCTTCTATTTCCCTTCAACCAAATAGACCAACAAATCACCATCGGGACGAGCCTCTAAATCCTATTACCACATGAGGACAGCGTTTTGCATCCCCAAGTTCAAGGAGAGACCTTAGATCCCGAGGGGGAACCCACCAAAACCCAAAGTCCTTGAGAATCCCAAACCAAACCTCTAGGAGAAGGGGCAGTGCAAAAGCGTTTGATCCACATATTACCCGTCTTGCTTACAAAGGCTATAAAAATTAGTAAGGATAAAACCTTTTCTCCTGAGCACATCAATTGTGGAGATCTTACCAAAAGAAGCTACCCACATGAAAAACTGGATTTTCGGAGGAACCGGGGAGTACCAAACCTCATTCCACGGGAAAGGGACCTGAAGGTCGGTCAACTTCCTAAAGAAAATGATACTTAATCTCACATTGTAGACCCCATCAGGACTAGATAATCACTGCCTCCTATCCTCCCGATTCTGCCTCACGACAATTGACTCAATGTAGCCTATTGAAGCTAGAAACTAAGATGTTAGTTTAATGGTTTTATTAGTATTGGGTCCCATATAGCATTAAAAGCGTTCTTTTGTGGTGAAAAGCCACCAAGAGGGTTTACACTGAGATAACATTTTTTCTTGTGATATACTTCGTTAAATGATGGGTTATTTTTCTTTTTTTGAATGAGAATATCCTTGCATGGATGGTGAAGGCTATTTGCCTTGATGCAGGCTTACACAAATCAAGTGGTCCTGAGACGTGAGCCAGGTCCAATAACAAGCCCACATCTTGTCTAGTAGGCCCAACCGAATTCAATTGTATGTAACAGTCAATCAGACAAATAAGACATTAAATCCTCCCCAACTATGTGCAATAATCAGTCGGATCAATAAGGCATTAAATCACGATTGCTTTGATTAGAATAGTTTTCTAGATTCTGATTTAGTTCTTTTATTTGGCTTAAGTCTAGATTCAATGAATATATAATTTAGATTCATTGAATGTCTGATTTAAAAAAATAAATCCATGTACCAAAAAAAGAAAACTACATTATTTGGATTGCTATGGAACATATGCAAGGAGCCCCTTGTATTTTGAAATCTCAATAAAATTAAGAACTCTTCTTCCATTTGGTAGAGAATATAGTATCATGTGACTTAAAGGCGCCTAAGCTTGGGCAGATCTTCCCACCAATCTGGTTGCATCAGATAGCCGGATCAATAAGGCATTAAATCATGATTTCTTTGATTAGAATAGTTGTCTAGATTCTAATTTAGTTCCTTTATTTAGCTTAATATTCAATGAATATCTAGTCTAGATTCATTGAATGTCCGATTTAGGAAAAAAATCCATGTACCAGAAAAAGAAAGTACTTTATTGGGATTGCTATGAGGCCCTATTTAAGGACCTCTCCCTTGTATTTTGAAATCATCAACAAAATTCAAAACTCTTTTTTCATTTGGTAGAACACATAAGTGTTGTGTGACTTGAAGGTGCCTACGCTTGGACAAATCCTTCAACCAATTCATTGAATCTAGTTGTTAGTCAAATAAATGAACTAAATTAGAATTTAGACAACTATTCTAATCAAAACAATTATGATTTAACGCCTTATAAATCCAGCTGATTGTTGCACATAGTTGGCGAAGATTTAATGCCTTATTTGTTTGATTGGTTGTTATACATAGCTGGATTGAGTTCGGCCTATCATATCGGATGTGGGTTTGGTCCATGAGTCTTGAAACCACTCTACCTTTTTCTACTAGTTTGGGTATTTGGATAGAAAACCCGTGAATCTTTTTTTTTATTGGTAAAGAAAAAGATTCTATTAATGAAGGAGAAAGTACAAGGAGTACAAGCCCATCTAAAACTAACGGGCAAGAGAATCCCAATCAAAGATCATCTTAGAGAAACTGCAATTAAGGAATAAAGGAAGGTGAGAGACCCAGCGATAGAGGAGGGCTAAGACACTTATCTCTGATCTGATGAGGAGGGGTAATTCTTCCTTCAAAGATGTGCTTGTTCTGCTCTATCCAGATGGCCCAGCAGATGAATGAGGAATGCTAACCCATGAAATTTCCCTCCTAGGAAATAAGATCCCTTTGGGCCCATGGAACCATGAGTCGAACATCTGAGGCAAGGTAGCCAGCATGATCGAAGACATCCATCCATATGAATTGCTGTAGGACAGTGAAGGAACAGGTGGGGAGAAGTTTCCTTGCTGCAACCACACATGTAGCATTGACTCGCAAGGATGGCACCTCTCTTTTGGAGGTTATCCATAGTTAGTGCCTTGTTGAAATGCAGCAGCCACAGAAAAAAAAAAAAAACAAACTTTTTGGGCATCTTTGAGCTCCATATTTCAGCAGCCGGTTTTGAAAGAATAATCCTTTGTTTGATGATATTATAATGAATCTTGGAAATATCGTTCCGAAGACCACATAATTGGCTAGGTTTAAAGTTTGATATTTTTTTAGTCATCTCTTTTCAATGTCAAGGATTTTTGGGGGGATCAAGTTTGGTGTTTCAGGAACAATTGGCATTGTGTCATTTTTTGATCCCCCCCCCCACACACACACACAAACACCCCACAAAGAAGAAGTGGGGGATATGGAAGGAATGCAGGAAAATGTTTTTTAAGGTGACAATTGTTGTTTCAAGTCTATTTTAGAGGGCATCAAATAGCCAAATATGGTATGGTTCTCTGAATCCATTTCAAAGGAATTTCTTGACTATAGGTTAGTGGATTTTTGGACAATGCTGGGCTTTTATCATGAAGTTTGGGAATCAAAAAAATGAAAATCTTGGCTTCTTTGGCAAAGGTGGTTGCATGGTGGATTTATGTCAATTTCTGTGGAAAATCATTCGTGACATGGTCCTGTCTGTGCCATGGTGATTCGGGCTTATCTATGGCATGATAGGCTGTTTTCCAGGGCATTTGGTATCAAATGTTTGAAGAAAGTTGAGGTGAGAATGCTCCCGAAATACTTCTGGATTTTATAATAGATATAGTGGGATCCTTGGAGTTGGGAAGGTTACTATGCTAATGCTTTCTCTTGATCTTCTAGAAAGACACTCATTGGTGTGTGTGTGTGTGGGGGGGGGGGGTGTAAGATTGATTATTGTATATTTGTATTCAAGCATTAATGATACTGCCAATTGCCACACAAATTTCTTTTATATGGTGAATTGTTTCCCTAACAGTCTTTGGGTCAGTTAAGCTCCATGGCCTATGGAAAGAGAGGACTATGCAACTTCTTTTAAATGATAGAATGTTGTTGTGTTAACATGGCGCACATCCTGTATTCAACACCAAGGAAATCTGTTGGACCAATCTACCTGATTGCTGATTATAATCAGCAACAATCTTGTATAATTTTTGTTCTGGCAGTTTTTAGGTGACAAACTCTAAGAAACACTATTTGGAAATTCTTTCTACTGAATTGGCGGCTTATTCTGTCTTTTATTCCATACCATGGTTCTTGTAGGTAATTTTAAGAAATAAGAACATGTAGAGTAGGACCTGATTGGTTTTTTTTGGCAGGACGGACAAGATTCAGAAGATCCAAAGCAAAGCACTGCCGATATGACAATTTTTGTGAGTACTAGGCTTCTAAGCCTTTTTTTCCATTTGAAAAAGAGGGAAAAAAAGAAAAAGAAAATCAAAGGTACCTGTATCTGGTGACGAGGATGGTCTACTAATGGAATAGTCTGTTGCCTCACAAGAGATAGGTCCCACAGCCTGACCGTTAGGTGGATCAGATATATTAGCTCTCTGATTTCTTTCATTGTCATATTTTTGGTTAAGGACATTTCCCAAGTGGGACCTATTATTAAATGATGACTGCAGCACCCTCATGTGCACTGTACTGCCATGCCACTGGTAGACCATCCTTATGGGCCATTTGACGGGTATCACAGGTTTTCTCTTCTTTTTCTATCTTTAAGAGATTGATTAAGGCACAACTGATGCATAAATATAAAAAAAACAGAATAGCACATCTCACATTTGACATTGTTGGTGGTGAATCTTTCGTTGTACCTGTCTCTTAATGATTGTTAATAATTTTATAAAGTTCATAAGATTAAAGCTTTAGTTTTAACTGGATCCTCGATTGATTTTCCAGGTACAGAACCTTCTTCAGCAGATGGTGAGTTTCTTATCCACATACTTTGATTGCTTATCCATTTGGAAACACATTATCTATATCCTTTGAATGTACATTGCTTTAATGTTCTTTTTTTTCAGCAATCCAGGTTCCAGACAATGTCCGAGTCCATTGTCTCAAAGAATATCCTTTTCTTTTTGAAGTTAATTTCTTCGTTCAGGAAGAGCATTGTAGTTTTAATGGCAAGAGGTCAAGTAGAGTAGTATTTCTTGCATCAAAATGAGTGGGAGGGAGTAATCTTTTCCATCCTACATGTGCTATAGATGTGCTGCACATGCAGGCGGAACAGGAGTCTCAATTCTTGTAGATGATCTGAGGCAAAAGTCAATGTCTTACTACGTAACAAACCTTCGCTAGTTTTTTCCTGATAGTTCTCAATAATGCACCAGTTCAGGAAATTTGGGATTCAAAATATAGGATTAGTTTCTGGCCTACGAGGGCCAATGGTGGGTCACGACTTTTTAGCATAAGCACATATATGGCACAAGACTGGCTTCCTGCCTTCCTGATGTGGGTTATCGCTTTCTTTATGATGTGGGTGATCGCTTTCTTTATGATGTGTCTTATCTCCTTTATTTGGTTTTGGGTATTTAGCTTCTTTTAGAACAAAATAATTTGGGGAGCTTCTTGAAACCACGTGGAATGAAATCATTTCATTTTGTTTTTTCACAGCATTAAACGCTTGAGTTTATTATCTAAAATAGAGTTATTGCTAGAATGCCAATATGTAGTTTTGCCGTTGGTCTTTGAATGCCCCATTAATGTTTTGCTGATGAACTGAGGTTCTTAGTTTCTTTAACTGCAATGCACTCGATGAGATGGGACAGCGGATAGATGAGTTGGAGCAGAGCATCAATGATCTCAGAAACGAGATGGGGACAGAGGGCTCTCCTTCCCCATTGGCCCCATCCAAGGCAAAGCCAGAAGAATCAAAGTCAGCAGATGGTTCACCATAATATTGGGTGTAGTGTGGCGGGTCTTGTCTACTGTTTCCTTTGTCATGTTCTCAACAGATTTTAAAAGTAGACTTATTATTATTTTCTTTTTTACATTGAGATTGTTGTTCCAGGTTTCTGTCTATGTAGTTTCTTTCTGTTGTCAGTTTCTCACAGATTGAAAAAGGAGCATTTGGTAAGAGACATTTGTAAGTTTGTTTATTTGGCTTTTCATGGGGTTTCTATTGTGGCGTTTGTGTGGGGGAAACACATGAATCTGAGATTGATAATGAATTCATGGTCAATGAGAACTGTACTCCTGTACCATCCATGTGTCCTACCAGCTTATCAAGGGATAATGTGGGGTTGAAGAGCCAACGTCAAGGCTGCGAGCTGTGTTACGACCTGTGACAGGTAATCTTTAAGAGAATCTGCAGTTGGGGAGAAGTCCTTGTCTGGCGGTTACAGGTGATGGTTTGGCTTAGCATGGGCTATGGCCTACCAAGAGGAGTTAGGTGCAACAGATTGGGGTGGGTTGGCTTGTTCCCTGAGGATATGGATCTCAGTCATATTTTATAACACAGCTGTGGCATTTCCAAGCTGGTTATATTCTGCTGGTAGAATTAGCATGGGAGCAGCTCAACTCCTTCCGCCAGGCAATACAAAGTTCTGTCCAGCCGTTACATGATAAAAAATTGTTGCAGGTTCAGGGAGTGATTAATCAGTCATTTTCACCACCTTCCACATTCAGTTTCTGATGGAGCCCACTGCTTGCAATTAGGTGGAGACCATGCACGGTAAGATTATAACCATATTACTGTGCTTGATGTGGTCAAAACCTATCAACTTCAATGGGTTCATTATGCACAGTGAACTGTTTTGTTCATTGGACTTCAACGGTTCGGTAGTTGAGTCGTTTAGCAAAGGCACTGATGAGGTTGTACCTCAAAGGGCCCCACAATTTGACATATCATCATCATCCTCGATTCATGTTACTACTTTCAGACAAATTGCCCTTGGCCAAGGGGCAAAAGCAAGCTCTTATTCTTGGGCATCTCTAGAATTGATGAGATGTTGAATTGTTTTTTACGTTGATGGCCAAGGGACAGGTGAGAAGGGTCTCCAATTTGGACGTTTAAGATCTTCAGCTTCATCCTTTACTAGTGGCCGAAAGAGGGGAAGTTGTCTAGTGAAGAAGGTAGAGAGGACTGGGAGTTTTCTTTCATTCAAATTGGGAATGGGAGATGAAAAATGGGTTAAGGTTAAAGGTTATGGAATTCTTATGTTGTATTCTACACAATATGTCCTACAACATTATGATATAAATATTAATTATCTATTAATTTCCATGGATTCAAATATTTAGTCCAATAATCGAATCGGATATAGATTCATTCGAATCGAATATTAGATAATCGAACACAAATCAGACACAGATAATAATTGGATAGTTGACAGCCCTAGGGGGGCTTGTTTGCCTTTGGTGTGATGGCTCCATTATTAACAATTCCAGTCCACCAGAAGAAGAAATTAAGGAGGAAGGACTTCTGCATTAACTGGATTTGGGGATACCACAGAGGGGGGGCGGGGGGCCTGTTTGCCTTTATTGTGATTCATGCTATGCTTTAATCATCCCATCACGCCATAAACGTGAAGGTGACTAATAAAAAATATGCCACAGATTCTAAAAGATAAGCTCCATTATTGCAGCTGACCCATATTGATTGCGAGTTTATGATGTAATAAATCACACGAACCTATAAGATAGGTAGCCCACAGTTATTGATAAAGACATTTTTTTTAAAGTTGAAGTTAAATGATCAAATCCAAGCAGGAAAGAAAAAGTACTTCAAATTTTTCAGTAATTTGAATCGCCAAATCTAGTTTACAAAAGCTAATAAGTTAATCATACATTTAACCAAAAAAGAGGAAGAAGACGAAAGAAAGAAAAGTTATAAGACTTATTCTAGTTTGCAATATTTGAATATTTGTGGTCATTACAGAAAAATCATAGTTGAAGGGGGGATTCACAAGAAATAATTAACTTGCTGCAAAAAGATTTGGAGGGAATAAAAATATGCCATGTTAATAGAGAATTAAGTAATACAAACTCCAGGAAAGTTTGGAACCAATCATCCCCAAATGTCATCTTGGATGAATAGTCAACAATGGTTACAAAGAATTATGGAGAAAATATTAATCTTTGAACAAAGTAATTAATTTTTTTTTTCATTACCAGTTATAAAAAATAATCTAAGGTTTGAAGATTTTGCAGGGGCAAGCTTTTCTAAAATAGAAAAAATTCTAAAAGTTACGGAAAAATTGAATTTCTTTCACATTCCAAAGTTTGCTTAGAAAAATCTTCTTTAGTTTCCTCAAAATTATGTTCTTCTCTTCTATTTTCTTTATCTTAATTAAAAAGGGTTTGCTTACAGCTCAAGGATTCCACGTTTCCTATTTCCTTCCTTTTTCTCTGCTTATGTTTGAAACTTGAAATATCAAACACTAAGAAATACACGCAGAATTCAAGGTTTGAATTATGTCACAACAAAGAAAAAAAAAGAAGGAATTATTAGAAGGGGGAAAAAATACCATTTATGCCCAAATATTAGAAGAACCCATAAGAAGAGAGTTAAATAAAAAAAAATGATGTTCATCTATGGAGAAAATAATTAGACATCATATGGTGAAAGGAATTTAGAAGAACCCATAAAAAAAAGTTAAAATTCTTTTTTTTTATTATTACATAAAAAAAACTATGGTTGTTATTATTAAGCAAATTATAAATCTTCAATTGGTTTACACAATTTTCCTTACTATATAAACATAAACCCCAAAAAACACCCAACTAAAGCATAACAAATGATTTATCCATATCAAAAATTTCACTCAATAAGAAGTCAAAATACACCACACACACACTACCCACAAGGAAATAAAAATTGAAGGAAAAATTAGAAAGAAGATTAAGATAGCAACGATCATTAT
>JAOXJP010245754.1:0-37151 GCA_025762735.1 Platanus orientalis | reverse complement strand
TCCTTGCTTTCTTCTTACATGATGAGTAAGAGTTTTTTTTCTTGGAAGAGGAATGTCTTCCATCATACATCTTGACTTGTGGGAAAACTTTGATCTTACTTTTGCCTTTTGTATAGGCATTCTTTGGTTTTTCATTCCTTTGATCAAAGAGACTAAGAGATTATTTCTCACACTGTTTTAACTTATTTACTTGAGCAAGTAGATCAATTGATCTTTTCAATAGTTCGGAGCATGTGAGGTCAAGACTCTTTTTATTCTCTTCCAAATATTTGACTTTTTGTTTAAGTTTTAGAGTCTTATTGGACAAGATTTAATTGTCCTCAACTAGTTTCCTCTTTTATCAATTCCTATTTATTTTTTTTAGGTTGAGGAATGTTTTTGCCTCACATAGTCTCTTCTCTAGGAAATTTATGTTTTTTTTTTTTTTTTTGATAAGTGAAAATCTAAGCTTTGATGATTTTCTTCTAAGTTAGAAGCTAACGACTTCAATTCTAATTCTCTTATTCTTTTCTTTAGTCCTTCATTTTCATTTGAGATATTAGAATTTATATTAAATAGTTCATCCTTCTCAACTAGGCATTTAGATTGATTTTCATTAATGTTGTGAAGTTTTTGTTCTAAAAAATTTACCTTTCCCTTTAATTCTTTTTCTAACCCTTTTAAATTTTCATTTTCTTGAGCTAGATTTGTGGTCTTCTTCTTAAATGCCTTGGCAATCTTGGCTAATTTCATATATTCTATATAGAGTTGGTTGAAGGCTTATTGAATGTTTTCTTCATTCTCACCCTCTTCTCTATTACTTCCAGATTCATTTTAATTGAGTGAATCCTTAGACACATACCAAACACCATAAGAACTTTGGATTTTAGTGAAGTGTTCTCCTTACCAGATACTGTTTCATCTTTTGATGAGCTAGGGACACTCCTATAGGTCTTCTCTAAAAAATATCATGTTTCTTAGTGTTTCCCAATGTGCCTATTCTACATAGACCATCAAGGCTTAAGGCATGATACAGAGCACTCAGTGCTCTATGATTTGCTTCATAAGCCTTTATTTCAGACTCTACCCACTCACTTAGGTGTGTGGAAGGTTTAATGTAGTCTTCCACTACTGAGCCCCAAACTCTATAGCCCAGAGATTTTAGGAAGATGGTCATACGAGCTTTCTAATAGATGTAGTCCATCCCATTGAAGTAGGAAGGAGTAGAGATTAACCAACCTTCCTTCCTAGACATTTTGGTGATCTTTAGAATGCTTCTAAGATTTCTTTAACCAATCTTTCTCTAGAAATTTTTATCTTTCCACTTTGGTGGTTAAACCGTTTATGAGTAGCCTTGCTCTAATACTAATTGAAGTTCTAATATTAATCCTAGAGGGGGGTTAATAGGATATATTAAAAATTCTTTTAGATTACCCCAAATTCAATTGTTATTTAATTGATTAAATTGTCCCGATATTTAATTACAATTGAATTGTGCATATAAATATGTTCAATTGTTCTACATGTGAGATTATATCAATATGTATAATGCTAGACAATGTAAATGACAATTGAAAATGCAAACCAAAAGCAATCACACATGCACACAAGATGTATAGTGGTTTGGCACAATGTCCTACATCCACTCTCAAAAGCTCACCATCGAGCTATGTAATTTTATTAAGATTAAAGGTATAAAAATCAAGGCTAAAATTAATAAAAGGCCAATTCTACTTACCAAACAAGCTACACCTAGTATCATCGGTGGGTGAGGTCTATGGTCTACTCTTTTGGTGTCTCCAGCGGAAAAGCTATTGATCTACATTACCAGTGTCTCTGGTGATAATGCCACTTCTCCTAGTGTCTTCAATAAGAGAGGTCTCAATAACTTAAATAAAGTTAAAGAAAAGTATTTACCTCTTAACACAAGTTAGGGTTACTCCTTGTTAAGCTAGATGTGACTATCTTTCCTAATTCTTCTTGGTGGCTCTTCAAGATAGTAGAGTCAACTCATGTGGGTTGCTCCTCCTTGAGCAAGGTGTGACACACAATTCCACACTATCTCTTCTTGGGTTTCCTTGTGGACAACCCTTATAGCCTACCTCTTAAAGATATGCCTTAGCAAGATTGGAGATGTATCAATTGAATGGTCTTGGGTATAGATTTACCTATCTAAGCATAAAGAGAGATTTCTCAAAAGTTATGAGAACTAAACTTTTCAAGTTTTACCACAATAAACAATAGAGCTTTCAAGTGTATAAGATTTTAGCAAAAACCATTAATTTGCTCATTAGGGCTCATTCTCTCTAATATTTAACGAAAATGATTCATCTCCATTAAATTAGAACATTCTCCAATGGTGAAATCACATTGACCATTGATTATAAACTGTTTTTTAAAGTTTTAACCATTATACAGTGTTTTCACTACTTTGGATCAATCCAAATGCTAAAAACACTCAAAACCTACAACTCAAGAGTTGTTGGTTCGATCTCAAATCGATCCAAATAAGTTTGTTTGATCCAAATTATTTGGATCAAACTGGGCCAAATAAGTTTGTTTGATCCAAATTATTTGGATCAAACTAGGAGGTTTGGATCTATCCAAAGTCACAAAAAACAGCCCCAACCCCTTGGGAAAGCTGCAGTGACTTGGGATTACCTGTCCTTGATTCGAGAATGTCCATGGACCTTTGTACACCCTCTATAGACCCTTGGTTCACCGAGGATATGCCTATTTACCTGATTTACCTTATGAAAGTTCGAAATGAAGTGTGAACCCTTAAGGATGATTTGACAACTCCTAGATTGATCTCTTGAGGCTTTCTTGGTACTTGATGATGATCTTCATGGTACTTAGACCTGAGAACCTTCTAGACTCTAACATAACACCATTCATGTCCTAGTCTATACAAAACATGTATTTTACAGTTCATGAAATTCACAATAAATTACATTTACAAATAGTTCATAACTTTTCATCTTTATGAAAAACCACAAACAATATGCTTAGCATGTGATCTCACTCACTAGTAGTATATCCCTTTTAGTGGGTGCTTTGTATCTTTTTTTGTTGGTAAATTGTGTTTTGTTTCTTTATAGACATAAAAGTTAATGTTATATTTAACTTCACAAAATGTGTGGTATCTTGACTTTCTTTTAAAGAGAACAAAAGAAGATATTAATAATATTTTGCACTTAAAGCAATTTTGTAATCTCACCCAAATGTTGAGAGAAAGAATCCCTACCGATGGATGTAGTACTATCATTTCCACGTTATAAGAATTGGTTTGGGGACATATTTTAAAGATAATATAGTTTTTCCTTGAATAACGTGTAAGAATGGTGTTTGATTGTACTTCATAAGTGCAAGCAAGCAGGTACAATAAGAAAAAAAATATTATGTGGTCAATTGTATCCTAGAAGCTTAATTATCTAAATCCTATTGCACAAGAGGGGATGACTATATAATACAGTCTTGAATAAATCCATCATCAAATCAAGCCTTCAAGCATATATGATCATTGTATTCCTCTCAAATTTTCCAACAACAGTCTATCAAGGAGTGCAATTTAATTGAAAGGAAGGAGTTCAATTCAATTGGAAGGTAGGAGTTGAGTCCAAGCTTGGTTGTATTCCAAAGTTAGCTTGGTCACAATCCCTTGCACAATCATTTAGGAGGCATTGATTATCTTCAAGAACATGATAATGGCACCACCATCTCTTGGATCAATTGGATATGAACTACGATTGACTTGATCCCTTAATAAGGCATGCAGACAACCTTTTAAAAAGGTTTAGTCTTAATGAAAAACCTCTAAAATCCAACCATCTTATCTTGTGATTATTGAAGTTGATTAACTCAATTAATTAGTAGTAGATTTGGAATGATCTTTGTTATGCTGAGAGAAAAGCAAGGAAAATGTCCAAGTTTAATGTCTTTGCAAGTTTGTCCAGCTGCGATTCTAACCCCACATTGAGGACATGCATGATGGTCATGGTGTTGAGAATACTTTCCATGTCCTTGATGTTCATGCAGATCACAAGTGTGTGACTAATGGGGGATATTGCAAAATTGACTCATCACTTATAGTTGTAGCCAGCAATCATGCAACGCTCAATTTGAAGCCTTACATATATGTATTAATGTTGTAATATTTGAAGTCATGTAAGAATGTAAGTTCATGCCAATGTCTAGGAGAAGCTTCATAAGAACATAGCTCATGAAGCCATACCACAAGTACATAGACTTGAAGCTGACAAAGTCAAACATGGAAAAGAGGTCTCAAGTTTCAAAGTCAAAGCCACCTCAAGAAGCCAACTCCAAAGCTCAAAGGTAAATCCAAAAACATAAAAGATTGGTAAGTGGTATTAGTGGGTAAATTGAGCCTCATGACCATAGGATGGTTTAAAAAGAGACCTACCCAAATCTTAGAGATGGATTCACAAGAGTTGGAAATAACTTGGACCAAAATGAACCAAAATAAGTAAAAAAATTCAAAAACAGGGGATCCTAACCTATTAGAATTTTTCCTGACTGGTCAGAAATCTAATCAATCAAGTTATGGTCCATTTTGAGCAAAAGGGAAAAAATTAAGGTTGTGCAAAAATAAAGAAAAAAGAGAAAAATAAAAAAAGTAAAAAGTAAAAATTGCCCTTAAATTTTAACCGACCATAACTTTTGATCCTGATGTTCGTTTGAGACCTATAAGTACTCAAAACGGCTAGCTTGATGAGCTCTAAATAAAAGTAAAAATGAAAATCCTAACCAATCATAAAAGTTCTGACCAGTTAGATTGTATAGAATTGGAAATTTTTAGATTAGCAAAGATTCCAAACGATTCTATTTTTTACTATTGGAAAAGAGCTATTTGAGGTCTTTAGAGTATGGTTTTTCAATCTCTATAAATAGGGAATAAACCCCAAAGGCTTAGGCATGAATATGAATGATTATTAAGTAAAAATCTTGAAGACAAGAGCCTGTGAATTTATTGAATAAAATCTCTATTGGCCTTATTTTGATCGACTCTGGAACTTCATCTATTGGAAAATTCAAACCAAGGTCGTGAGTAGAAGCTTTCCACCATATAGTTATAACTTTTGGAAATCTTGGAGAGCTAAACATATAGGTAAATCCTTACCTCTCCATTGAGGGTTCGCTATAGTCAAATCAACCTACAAAGAGGCTTACAACTACAGAAAGAATTCCATAACTTAAGCCAAACTCGTAGCCTTTAAGAAAGCCACTAGAGGCAGATTCGCTAAAACTTATTGAAAGCCAAGTGTTGATTCTCAAGCGTCCATCAAAGTTACTAGACGGAACACATTCACTAGAGTCATTGGGTGCATACTTACAAGACGAGTAAACTCTTGCTAAACTCGTAAGTGAATTTACAGTTTCTCAATTTTTTGTAATAGATTAGGATATCTATTAATAAAATTAACCAACTCGGAGTGTAACACCCCGCATATGCGTTAGTGACTTTATATGGGACTTTAGAGGTTTGAAATATGATATTTTATGAGATAGAATTAAGTGGAAAGACTAGGATAAAGGAGTTGGAATAAAGAACTTAAACAATAAAAAATATGGAAATTCACAAATTTCGAGCGCTTGAAAATCTCAAGACAATTGTCAACATTCATGAAATTGGATTTTGAGTGGTCAAAAAATTTTCTCAAGTGATCAAAAGGTTTCAAGCAGTTGAAAATTTTCTTGACCAGTCAAAAGTCATAAAATGAGACATTTTTTTTTAAATCCAAAAATTGGAAAGTTTTGATTCTAAATGCATTTTGACCTTAAATCTCATTACAAAACCTTAAGACCATAGGATTGAGACCTAAAAACATAAGAAATATGTTAAGAAAGGAGAGGAAGAAATTTAGAAAAGAGAAGAGGACAAAATTTTCAAGAGAGCAAGGTAAGCCTTAGATATTAGGATCACATCAAGGTTTTTTTTTTTTTTTTTTTTCTCTGAAGTTTTTTAATTAGAAATCATAAGAATCTATAGTTATAATTATTTCTCATACGTGAATTCAGAGAAGGGATGTTAGAAGAAGATTTTTTGAAGATTTATATTGTTAGGAAGTAAGAGAGAAAGTATTTTTGAAGGGTAAGTAACCATATAAAATGTACAATTGTTTTTACTCATTAAAGTTCTTAGAGATCTTATAACCATTAGGATCTTATAATCTTTGTTTTGGAAAGGAATCATGTTTTGTAAATAACCATATGTAATATGATATTTGTTTTCATTGTTAGGATCATAGATTTTTATGTTGAAATATGCAAAATTATAGTTCTTTCAAAGTTTTGATATGTAGAATGTTGGCTGGGATTAGGTACAAATGAATTCCGTACATACAAGCGGTGCAAATGACACAAGGGGGCTGATGCATCAGCACCGAAAAAGTGATTTACACTTTTGATGGAGGGGGGGAGTGCTTATCATTTTTTGGTACTAATGTGTTTGCACCTTGGTGCCATTTGCACGGAATTCATTTGTACCTAATCTTCTACGGTAGAATGTTTATGAATAGAATTCTTTGTTTTATTCATGAAGATTAATAGCTTCAATGTTTATAGTTATGATTATGAAAATGATTAGATTCAAAATTTGTTTTGATTCCACATTGATTTTAGAGATATATGATCATACCCTTGTGATTTTAAATTTATTGTCAATCAAATATCTTAGATTTGCATGTACTCCTTAGGTGGGTCCAGCATCCTTTGTTTTAATGCTAATAAATTTATACCATGAATTCAATAAATGTCCATGATCTGTTTTACACTATGAATTTGTTTCGAAGATTTTAATTGTGAGGTGATAAATTTCCAAAGTATAAGAACCTAAAGTTTTGGCAAGTTTTGAAGATCGATCAGATTTATCAGTTTTGTTTTGACCCCACCATTAGGGATTATATGATGATACCCTGATAATAGGGCTATATGTGAGTCAAAGACCCTTTGGAGTTGTATATTCGAAGACCCTTCAGAGTTATATTTTTGGAGACCCTTTAGGGTTGTTACGGAGACCCTTTTATGGGTTGGTTTGCTATATGTATTTGTTTTACAAAGAATGTTTAGTTTTGAAAATTCTATCGTGTTATTTTGAATAAGTGCATTTGTTTTCAAGGTCATTAATTTTTCGTTTGTGTTCTGTTATGATTTATGAATCACATGCATTCTGTTTTGAAAACTTTTGACATGCATAGAGTCATTATAAAATTTTTAAATTTCATAATTAAATTTGAAATGATCTATCTTTAGTTTTGATTTTCATGCTCATATGCATCTTTTGTTTTTCCTTTACTAACTTATATTTATGATTAGTTTAACCTATTTTGTTTGTATATTTCGTATGCTTGCTTACGAGTCCGTCACACTCACCCAGTTGACAATATTTTTCAGATTGAAATGAGAAAAAAAAAAAAAAAAAAAAAACTTTATAGGTACCAGAGACTGGAGAAAGAGGAGGTCTGGATTGATACATGATAACGGGTTTATCATTTTGGATATTTATCTTCCATTTATTAAACATTATTTAGATTATGTTCAGATTTTGATAGTTTTGACTTTTAGCTCATTGAAAATAATTTTATGGTTTATTTATATGAGACACTTTATGGATGTTGAAATATTACTTTATGGATTATTTAGAATTGATGGGAATGGTTAAGAGAAGACTATGGATTTTTAGGTGAAGAAAATATAATATCTGTTGCGATATGACAAATAGAGATGTTTTACATTTCACATCATATGATAGTTAATGATGTTGTATATGATTCCTCTACAAAAGAAGTAAATAGATTTATATGTATTCCGTTGCTTAATGATTGAATGAATAGTTATAATTCTTCTCCAATTGGTTATGTTATGTTAAGTTTAAATAAATAAATAAATAATAGACTGAAAGTTAAAAATGAAGATAAATCGTGGTTCGAATCTGGTTCAATGCTAATTGAAAACTTGGACTGAATTTGGGGCATGATATGAGCGTAGGCCCAGAGTGACAAACCAATATAAATCTTGTGTGTTCATTGTGTGGTTGTTTGTGTATTCATTTATATTAATTGTTTATATTATTAAAATAATCTATCGGCCTTGCTCTTGCATTATTATAGTTCATTATAATGCACGATGAAGCCCCGTGGTCTATGATAACATTCTTTAGGTGACTAATTATTGTGTAACACTTTTGAATGCTATTGTTTGTTAATTGAATGTTTTTATTATGCTACATATTTGATTAAATCAGTTATCAAGTTTAAGTAAAAGTTATATTGAATTAATGCTAGACTAAGTAGTTAAATAACTTTAAAACTTTGGGTCATATTCTATTCGCCCCCTCTAGGATCATTGGATATCGGATCACTTGCAATTTCAATTGGTATCAGATCGGGTTATTCTTTTTGGACTTAATATCGATCTTTTATATTGACTCAAGAGTTTGTCAATTTCATGTCAAAGTTGTGATGTAAAGTGTTTGTGAGTAAAGTGTCAAGCAAATGACATGGGCAAAGTATGACATCAAGAATAAAACAAGTCATGCGCACAAGTCAATTGGGATGAATGCTTGCCCACGGCTGTATATCAGTTGCGGTGCCCCCATGAGCTAACAACGATTGCTAGGTGGCAACTGTAAGGAGGATTTTGGTAAACTTGTCAATTGCAGTATTTTCTCAATGCCTACAAGAGCCTCCACCCCCACACCTCTGACAAGGCAGTTTTACAATTCAAGGCTGCACAAAAAGTATTCATCAATCAATAGTACTCCCAGCTGCTAATCAGGTTCCATCCACAACAGCTTAGGCTGGCCATTCAGACTTAAGTTTAGGTTGCTCAAATCGACCTAAAAAGTTGGTTCCAAAATTGGCTTAACTGAAAATAAAATTAGCCCCATCTGCCTCAAAATTTGGGGGTCAAATAATTGAATTTGACCCAATAAAAACAAACTTATGTTTATGGGAAATCTTATGATACCCTTCCCATGGAGCTAAGGGTAGAAATTGAGTCATGCAACCTAATACTCTTGCAGAATATATTGCTGGATAATTTAAGTTAGGATTTTGGGCCAGCCCAGCCCTAGTTGCAGCCCTAAATAATAGTTATAGAAGTTCTTAATTTTTAATTAAAAAGGAAAAAAAATAAAAATAGAAATAAAAAATGACTACAAGCCAGAAGAAAATAAAAATAAAAAATGACTACATGCCAGAAGATTTTTTTTGCTTGGAAATTTACCACGCGACTAGTGGATGACTTCAGAAACACGGAATCCTTAACTAAAGTTGCCCGACGAAGGATTCAATAGTCAACTAAATATGCAATACGTGATGTGTTTTTGAATTGGGTGCTTCTTTTGGGGTACCTAAGTTTTGATCTGAGAACCTTTTCTGATGACACTAATAACCCTATGACCACCACTTGTCAGCCCGTGAATTGACCACACATTAGTCACACAAGATTTGCTCTCAGCTAACGCAGCTAATCTCAACCTCGTGGCTTCAAGAAAATCATTGGAACTGTTTGTTAGTTCAGGGAAGTCCCCACCAATCACCGGGTGGTTTACGAGGCTAATATGGCCAACACACTGCGTGGCAACCAGCGTATGCCACCCAGTGTTTGGGATCAGGCAACTTCCCTGAACCAACTACACTAGGGTGAATTCTTCTAGAAGAATTTTCCTGGCCCAGCGACTTAAGGAAGCTACCCTGGTCCATCATTCATTGAGCCAGAAAAAACATTGGGGGAATATTGTGGTTAATATAATGGGTTGTAGACTTGCACCGAGGTTTTGTTACCAAAAAACATAAAGAAAAGACTTGCACCAAGTCTTTAAAAAACAAAAACAAAAACAAAAAAGTTGTACGGTAGTGTGCCATTTTCTTTACGTAACGACCCGCGTGATGCTTGTTCTGCACTTTAAACGAGACATTTTATCTTTTCCACCAAAAAATTAAAAAGGAATGATTGACATTTTATCAAGAAAAAAAGAATTATAGACCATAAAAAAGCACCTTAAGTAATTTATTAAGGTGATTTTATTTGGATTAAAGATTTGCTGTGGCTTTTTGTAACATCTATGAAAAGCTTGTTTTTTTGGCTCTCAGTTTTTTGGTACGAAAAAGATATGAACAGACATGGTCCGAATGGCATAGAGGTAAACACCTCAGCACCAAAAAGTGAAAAGCACCCCTCAAAAAGTGTAAACTACTTTTCTATTCTGACATGTTCATCCCTGACACCATTCAGACCTTGTTCGTTCATGCCTTGCTCTTACCTAATCTCAACTAGTTTTTACGTTGTCTTTTAACATGATATTTGTTTTTCGTGGTTTTTTTGTTGATGATACAAAAAGCCACAGCAAAATTTGCCATATCATTTAGGTACTTTAATGACCTATCAAAATAGGTGCTAGCTGTATTTATATTGAAAGTGGTCCTGCTTGGTGAGGATTTTATATGCTGACCCCTAACCTTTGTCCGCCTCTGCCGATGGTCAAGTGGGGCGTGAAATCATATGCGGAGAGCACCCTCCCTGATGGGACACTCAAGGAGGGGAATCAAAAACCTCCAAAAAGTTAATTGATTCCCCCTGATGGGACATAGGGGGTGGCACAAATGATTTCACCGTCAAGTGGAGGAAACTTCAGTGTCAAAAGTGATTTTCACTTTTTAGGGGAGTGTGTAAACCACTTTTGGCGTTAATGTGACCGCCCCTTGACTTAGGTGTGTTTGTACACCAAGCCTAGAAAAGCCTGCGTGGCTGCCTTTATATTGATGAATAACCTGGTTTCCACCTATCCCGTGGGGGCTTGGATTATATACAGAAATTTGCTTTTCCTGATGTATTAGGATGACATCAGGGGGCTGAATATAGTACCTAAAAGTGACTTTCACTTTTTGAGGGGGTGCCTATCACTTTTCAGCACTGATGTGTCCACCACCTAATGTCATCCTAATATATCAGGAAAAGCAGATTTCGCGTATACAATCTTTTCTGATCCCATGGTGGTTGGGGCATCTATCTTTTATGGGAAAGAGGCAGGGTCAAATCCCTGGAATTATAACCTATATGCAATGCGCTGTAGTGTTGCCTGTCTGGGATTGGTTTATGGACGCTTCCCTTAACAAGTGATCATCACTGTCTTTTGTCAGGGGGCTAACACATCAGTATTGAAAAGTGATTTTCACTTTTTGGGGGGGTGTATATTCACTTTTCGGCGCTGATGTGCCTGCTGCCTGACAAGAAGCAGTGGTTAGCATTCGTTAAGGTGAGCATTTTTTATCCATTCACCCAAAAATAGGACCCAAGTAACTAAAGTTTGAATCCGATTTCTTGTCCTTTAAAGTTTGGTTAGTGAAATCCTTATATTATTACAATTAAAGCGCTAAGCCTACTGTTAGATATGCTGCTGAAGGGAGGAAACTTTAAACGAAGAGAGCTCAAACAGATCCTATTTTTTATTACTACTACCTTCAAAGCTGTACTGCATCAAATGGAGATAACTCATTTAAATCTCCTGTAAATGTATTACGTACAACCTTCACAGCGTTTAGTCCCCCTGAGGATTAATTTACTTCAAGACGACTCATTTATAGAGGTGTAAACCATGCAAACCGCAGTATAAACCGATAACCTAATGCTGCGTTTGTATATTTTTTATTTGTTGTAGATGTGATATTATATGCACTGGGGGTGGGCCTTGGTAGGACAACTTAAAGTTAGCCTAAAGTAAGAATGCCATTAGGGGCTGACACATCAGTGCAAGTGATATACTCTTTTTAGGGGATGCTTTTCACTTTTTGGCACTGATGTATCGGCCCCTAATGTCATTCTTACTTTAAAATAACTTTAAGTTGTCCTACCAAATCCATAGTTACGTGGCTGTGAATAAACAGGACCATGATTCACTGCAATAAGTTAAAATAAATTAACGTGTAACAAGTGTTTAAAGTGTGATACATATACAAAAATTTAAAACTTCCACCCAAATTTGGTTTGAGTTTTAGAATTTTTGTATACGCATGTTTTGAAAATAGTTTCATGTTAATGTATTTTAATTTACTACAGTGGATTGGTACTCGAATAATGTCTCATTGAACATGTTACCCACCCAAGTACAGTTACTCTTAGGGATGTCAATCAGGCTGGGCTGAAGTCAGCCGGAAATGTTTTATCTGAGCCAAATTTGGCCCAAGGTAGTCAGCCTGAATTCAGCCCGTTTTAAAGGGCTTCGGGCTAAGTTTGGGCTACCTGAATTAAAGCTTGTTTACTATTTTTTGGACTGATTTTAGGCCCATAATTACCCTTTAAGGCATATTATATGATTTTTTTCTAACAGTTATTGTCTGAACTAGTTGATGACAGTAAATTTGTTAAAAATGTATGGATTAAAAAAGAATAAAATAATATAGACCAAGTATCACCATATAAATAAAATTATTATTTATTAACTAGTTCGGGCAGAATTTGTGTCTGCCAGGACTCGACCTGAATAAAACTTTGGGCTTAAAAATCAGGTCTAAACTTAGTCCAACCCAAAATTAGGTTGGCCCAACCCAACTAATTTTTGGACTGGACATGTCAGGCTTTGAGCCAGTACCCCAGCCCAAATGACAGCCTTTATCTATTTTTGCCGAGAGAATGTTTGTCTCTGTTGAGAAAACCACTGCATTCATGTCACAGATTGACACCTGATGTGTTTTTGAATTTGGTGCCTCTATGTGGACACCTACTTTTTCATCTGAACACTTTTTCTTTTCTTTTTATTTTTTTGTTTGATACTTTGAACCCCAACTTACCTAGTGTCAGCTTATAGTTCATAGACTCAAACTTTTTCATCACAGAACATTTGTTTTGTTCTTGATGGGAATCACCGCCCTATCGCTGTTAATTAAATGGTGTCCAAAAAGGATGTCTTGTTTTTGTACTCAAACGCAACTTGGATATTCTTGGTAATTCCATTCACTCTGTCTGAGAACCAAATGGAGCTGAATGGTTAGGGCTCATTTGCAATGTGGAGCAAATGTCCTGTCCAGGATTTGTTGTCCAGGATACCAGAGGACATCATATGGAATAAAATGGGTGGGTGATGCATTTTTTGAATATGTAATATGCATTTTATTCCATATGACATCGCTTGGTACCCTGGACAGAATATTTATTTCCTTTGCATTGATGACATAAACAAAACTGGACCTGGATCATCTGCAGAAAGTTAAAGGGAGCCAATGTCCTATCCAGGATTTGGACTCCAAGATACGTCATATAGAATAAAATGGGTGGGAATTTGAAATTTCATCTAACCCATGCCCAATTTATTCCATGTGAAGTCCCCTGGTGTCTTCGATGCCAAAATCCTAGACAGAACATTTATTTTGAAAGTTAAACTACATTAATGTTGTCAAAAACTGTTATACAAAAATTTAAAACTTCTGCCCAAATTTGGTTGGAGTCTTAAACTTTTTGTATATGTATGACATTTTGAGAACCAATGCACGTTAATGTACATATTTTAGTTTAGTCAAAAACTGTGTTGACACATGACAATTTACTGTCTAGATCCTTTACAATTCTCAAAATGTGATATATATACACAAATTTTAAATCTTCAACCAAATTTGGGTGGGAGATGTAAATTTTTGTATGTGTGGCATTGTAGACACTTGTTGCATATTGATGCAGTTGAACTTTTTTTAAGTCAACGTTTTATGAGTAGTTTTCTATTTGGGAACCAACCCCTTTGCCTCTTTATGATGTTTTAATTTCTCTTTGTCGATTTGAATTCTCCGAACCTTACATTTTGGGGTGTCACATAAATTTTAAAAAAAATTAGACAAACTTGCATAACCATGTAAATCATTGTGCTCTTTATTTCCTGCTTATTGTTGTTCCACAGACCATGAGCAACGATAATATCCCATGAGTGTTACTATGTTGCCACACAAAATTCTGGACAATTGTTGCTACATATAGTTGTGACACAAGGGCTATAAGCCTCCCATAGTGATTTGCTACATATATAAGGGTAATTGACCTATGTTGTCTAATTTAACTTCTCTCATAGTAAGGAAAAGGGTGAGGATGACTATAGAGAGCTGATCTAACACAAGGTTTCACTTTGCCTTTTTATAAAATGAAAGAAAATAATCAAAGAAAAATAGCTGAAAACTTTACTGCTTGACCACTTGAAGAGGATGATATTTGTTACTCAACTTAAAGAAGCCATGAAAGACTCCTACATTAGTTTTCTCTCTTACTTTTATTAATCAATGGTATTTACTTGACCAGTGTGTACTCTATATTGAGGATAGATTGGATCTTGTATCTCACCACCCAATCGGTAGACTTTCTCAAGAGAACAACATGGAATGTGAGTGGTCTCCATAGTCCTTAAACTTAGAACTATACTAAATTCTGTTTTAAAGAACTTAACATAAAACAAGTTTTTTAAACCCTAGACTACTGTAAAAAAAATATATATATATATATATATATATATTGGAAAAGTTTTATTCGTCTCTATTGGGTAATGCAAATGTATAGGAACATTTCTTGCTTTAAAAACCATCAAGGTGCCCGTTACTCATGGATTTGTTTTCAATAGTTACTTTAGACCCATTAGTCCAACTCACCAAAAGAAATAACTTTCGATCTTCTTTAGATTTGGAACATATCGAACATCTATCAATGTTCTTAAAACCCTATCATGCATTCTGATTTTGATTGTTCATATCCCAATAGTTTTGCATGGGATATCATTATTCATCAAAATAATACTATTATCAATTGACTTATGAGTTGAAAACCAATCTCAATTAAGACACGTACGATCTAAGAACAATCCAAATTAAAAATCCATTTATCCTAAGAACGTTCATTCCCAATAGTCATAGACAGAATCATGTCACTATCTAAATCTTCCTCCGCAATGCTAGTTGCATTCAAGGATTTAGTTTTTCTCTCATCCTTTTCTTTGAGTGACAATTAATCTTAATAAACTCTTTCTTATGAAAATAATAACATGTCACATTCTCTTGGGATCTAGATTTATTTTTTACCAAATCCCTTTTCCCTTGTCCTTCCATGAACACCCAAATCTTTATCCTAAACATCATGACTAGAGCCATTTATTCTACAATTCATTTGAAAGAAGGGATGTAGTAAACTCCTCTAAATTAAAAGTATCATTGTCATAGGGTATAGCAGTAATGAGATGCTCATATGACAAAAGAAGCAAAGACCACAGGATTAGGGTCTTATATATTCATCCTCAAGCTTTAAATCAATAATTGTTAATTGATAAATAATCTTATTAAATTTATTAAAATTATTAGAAATATATCTTCCTTCTCTCATCTGTAGGGTATAGAGTTTCTGTTTGAAGTAGAAAAGATTCGTATAAGATTTCATCATGTAAAAGCTCTCAAGCTTCAACTAAAGCTTTACAATAGAATCTTCGTTTAGAATACTATACATCACCTCATCTTCTAAGCACAAATGGACCACACTTATAGCCTTTAAATCATAATCTTTTCAGTCGTTTTCTGACATCCCAACAGACTTCCCCTTCAATGCATCGTGAAGACCCTATTGAATCAACAGTCTTTAACCCGGACTTGCCATAAACCAAAGCTGTTCTTTCTATCAAATTTTTCTACCTTGAACTTTGTAGTCGAAACCTTCATAGTCATCTCAAAATCCCAAAAATCAAGGAATCCTAACTTGTGGCTCTAATGCCAGTTTGTTGTGACAAAACAAATTATATTTAAGTATATGGCATCATCAATTTGAACAAGAAATCAACAAACACAAATGAATAATCACACAAACACAAAAGTAATGTGGTTCGCCAAGGTTGCCTACATCCACGGTAAAGACGATCAAGAACTTCTACTAAAATGGAGATTACAAAAAAAAATTCCAAAACCCAAAAATGAAATCCCAATGAACTCTCCAAAAATCGTCTTTCTCTTGTAACTTTCAAAACCTGTCAACAACCCTCTATATAGAGGCGTGCATCCTATGAAACCCTACAACGTATTGTAGGTAGTCAACCCCCCAAAATAATCGCCCTCAAATTAAATAAAAAAAAACTGGTTCGGGTTGCTGGACCCAAATCAGGTCAAATACGGGTCATTGCTCACCTTCGCCCAAAAAGGGGTCATTCAAGGCACAAACGGGTTGTACTTTGGGTTATATTCAAGGTAACTTTTCGACAGTAGTGATAACATATAAACTGGCAGCTGCAATTTTAAAACCCTTCTCCGTTCTTTCTACAAACAAACCCGTACTACGCCTGCAACAAACTGCATTTATAAGGCTGCTGAATTTTAAATTCACAAGTTGTATCATTTAAAATGGAGTCAGTGTTCTAAGAACGATTTCAAAAGTTACGGATGCCCACTATAGATTCCTGCTCTTCGTTTACCACCTTGGGCTCTTCATCTTCCTTAACACTTTTAGATGACATGTTTGTTCCATTAAATTTCTGCCCTTTGTTAGGCATATTTTACAAGGGAAGGCCCTGTTACTGTACTTGAAGCTTCGATTGACGAGATCCCGCCCTCCACGGGAACTATTGAAACAGTTCTACAAGGTTTTATCCGTTAAACCCAAGGTAAGAGATCTCCAAAGCTTCACAGCTCTCAGGAATGATTTCTTATGTTTCTCCACACCATTTTTCTGTTATTTTTTATTCTTAACCGGCTTCTAATATGATGGGTCGTGTCTGGGCATCGATCCGATTTCACCCAAGCGATCCAACTCTACCTAGAGAAAGAGTTAAAAATGGCGATACTAATTGACCAGAAGCGATACTAACCAGAAAAACGAGAGAGAGAGAGAGAGAGAGAGAGAGAGAGAGAGAGAGAGAGCTAGCTAATTGCGTGAGTATGCAGGCATAAAAACGAGAGGAGAGACTAAATCACGTTTTTTTTCTGAGGCTTCCATCGGTAGACCACCTTTATGAAAGAAGAAGATATTCCTTATGTATGTGCACAACATATAGATAGTCTGATTTTTAAACAGAACCCATTTCTAATGTACTTTTAGCTTCACATATCTGAAGAAAAAGAAACCCAAAAGCTCCTCTATTCTTCCATAGCCACAGATTCACGAGGTTGTTCTCTGTTTCTAAAAGAGAGACAACTCTCTCTCTCTCTCTCTCTCTCTCTCTCTCTCTCTCTCAGAGTAATGAAGATTGATTACCTAAAAACTTTTAGTTGCAGAAACAAGGTTCATCGTCTGGGAGATTAGCTTGAAACTTTTCTAGCGGAATCCAGACAGCACATAGTAGCCAAGTTTGAAGAAGTCTGAAGAAATTCTCTCTGATCCGGTAGAGTATGAGGGACAAGATTCAGAAATATTTGAGCATTTTCAGGGATGGAATTGGACTTCTAACGCGTTTGTCAGGGACAATATGGCCCCTATTGAAGAAGGGACCTGCAAGAACCATTACGCTCTTCTTCATGCTCTTCATCGCCGCATTTATTTCTGCTCGCTTGATCGACACAGTAAGTCCCTCTTCAGAACCCTGATATATTCATGGTGCAAAACAAATGGTCTGTGACCAAAAGTGATTGTGACCCTCTGTGACCATGCTAAGGCTCACACGTGGTGTGTATGGATAGAAATGTCAAAAAAAGTTCTCATTTCAAAAGAAAATGCCCGAAAAGAGGCACCATATTTAATACCCATCACTAGTCAGTCTGATGGTGTCGTCACGAACAATTCAATTTCGGTGGTCACAAAACATTAATGATCGGCCAGAGTAAACTAAAAGCTCATAATTTAGCTCAGGAAGCTCTTATGGTTGAGGAGTTGATGTTGGGGGTTCTTAAATTTATAGACTTGTATCTTCCCTTCATTTTCCATAAATAAATATAAATAAATAAAAAAAGTCAAGGTGCAAGTAAATTAAAAATTAATGAAAAATTATTAAAAATTACAATCTAGTTAAAGAAATATTAGAAATTATAGAAATATATAAATAAATAGATCCTAAATTTTAGAAAATCATATGATGATTTACAAGTCTTTTCATAATATTGAAACAATTAAAAATTAATGTCCATCTTCATATTTTCCTTCATTTTCATTTCTACCTCCCACTCATATTGGTGGTTCACATTGATGACCCTCCACTCTACACAATATTTCAGCCGAAACGATGTTCTGTTGGCCCCCTCACAGGGGGGTGTGGATGTGCCAGACAAAAATTGTACGTGACTCACACCCCCTGTGAGGGAGCCAATGGTACATCCTAGACAGAACATCCTTTCTCTTATTTGGGGCTGATTGTGTCCAGGGAGCACCATTCATCCTCACAGGGGTGTGGGCCACAGGTATTTTTGCATGAATACCACACCTCACGAGGGGGGAACAGTGTTCCCTGGACACAAAATTTTCTCCCTTGCTTACTTTAAGAAGTTTGCACACATTTTGAGTCAAGATCTTCTCCTACCCATAATTAATCTTGTTGATTCAGGAGACGTACACATACCCCCAAAAAAGATGAAATTCACCTTTTAGGATGGTGATTACACTTTTGGGGGTATGAGCACGTCTCTTAAGACCACAAGATTAATTGTGGGAAGGAGAGGCTCCTATAGGACAGATTCCTTAAATGTAGCTGACTGTTTGAACATGAGAACAGCCTTTGTTGTGGGAAGCAAGATGTTGCCTTCATTGTTCCATAAACACAGAAGGAGTTATTGAGTATCAGTAGCAAGGCCAAGCACAACCATAGGCAAGAAAGCGTGCTTAGTATGCAACAGCTGATGGTGGTTCACGTTATTTATTGATTGCATTAGTTCTTTTTTGCAGTCTATCACAGGTGGTTCAACGTTGAAGGCATTACTCACCTCCAAAACCCCAAACCACTCAAAAGGTCCCCTAAAGAAGCAAGAAATCCCACTCAACTGCTCGGCCGGAAACCTGACAAAAACCTGCCCGGAAAATTCTCCGATGACATACGAAAACGATGACCCTGATCATTCATCAACTCCGGTATGCCCCGATTATTTTCGTTGGATCCATGAAGATCTATGGCCATGGAAGGATAGGGGAATCTCAAGGGAGATGGTGATGAGAGCTAGAAGAACAGCAAATTTTAGGTTGGTGATAGTAAATGGGAGGGCTTACATAGAGAAATATATTGGAGCGTTTCAGACGAGAGATGTGTTTACGGTATGGGGCATTCTACAACTTCTTAGGAGGTATCCGGGCAGGTTGCCAGACTTAGAGCTGATGTTCGATTGTGTTGATTGGCCGGTTATCAAATCACGAGATTATCAGGACCCAAAAGCCACAGCTCCACCACCCTTGTTTCGTTATTGTGGGGATGATATGACATTGGACATTGTTTTCCCTGATTGGTCCTTCTGGGGTTGGTAAGAGTTTCTTACTTTTTACATGTTTTGTAGAGCGTTGTGATGGCATTCTTCGGTGTAGGTTGGTTGTTGTCCAATCGTATCAAATGCTTGATGTGCTAAGAAAAGGCGCAATTATAAGATGCAATCAGACAAACAAGTAGGGATGTGCACAGGGCCGAGCCAGGCCCACCCCAAGATTAAGCCCCACAGAACCCTAGGCCTGAAATTGAAGGTCAATCTATGTTTGGGACATGCTTGGGCCCATCCTGGCCCAGCCCAAGATCTAAGAGTCCAATACTAAGGCCCAAGGCCTGAATTCCATTATATAGATATATAAATTTTTAACAGAAATATGCATTTCTGTTTATAAACTTTTATATAAATATGGAGTGTTTCTCTTATAAAATTTTAGTTTTATATAATATCATAAAGTTCCTTGGACTAGCCAGAGGCCCATGCAATAAAGTTGGGACGTGCTTGGAGTTCTAAGTTCTTCCCAACTTAGCTAAGCTTGTAATGTACAAAGATGCGCCAACTAAGGCCCATCCTGGATCCAGCCCATGCACACCCCTACACACAAGACAGCATGATTCAGCAAGATTATCTACAAACCCCCAATTCCACTATATGTTCAAAAGAAATATGAGCAATTGCTCTATAGAAGTTGTCTTTTTCTTTTTCCTATCTTATTCTCTCCAAAAATCCTACTTCCAAAACTAGGGTTTTAACTATTTTATACAACTTTATAAGTAAAACTAAGATACCCCTAAAAAAATTGGACCTCGGTCTCTGAATGTGGAGGCCACACAAACAACACTCTTCAATTTCTCCTAGTTTCTAATCAGGCTCTGTCCTCAACATGCTGATGGTGCAGGCCAGAAATCAATATAAAGCCATGGGAATCTTTGTTGAAAGAGTTGACAGAAGGCAAGGAGAAGAGAAAATGGATAGACAGGGAACCTTACGCTTACTGGAAGGGAAACTCTGCTGTGGCTGAAACCAGGCGAGACCTCCTCAAATGCAATGTCTCTGACAAACAGGATTGGAACGCTCGCCTCTATGACCAGGTAACAGATTCTCTTTTTTCTGTTGCCATTGTTTCTGAAAATATAGTAAAAACTAATTACTATCATTTGCAGGACTGGATTCATGAATCTCAACAAGGTTACAAGCAATCAAATTTAGCTGATCAATGCATTCACAGGTGAAAATATAAGTTTTGACTTGTTTTTGTTTAATCAACTTCACCAGTTTTTCGTCTTTAATCGTTCAAGTATTTATTTTTCTTGTACAAAAATCATGTATAGATATAAGATTTACATTGAAGGGTCGGCTTGGTCTGTTAGCGAGAAATACATTCTAGCTTGTGATTCTGTCACTTTCCTAGTAAAGCCCCGGTACTACGACTTCTTCACAAGAAGTCTACTTCCCATGCATCACTACTGGCCGATCAGGGACGACGATAAGTGCAGATCCATTAAGTTTGCCGTAGAATGGGGCAACAATCACATTCAAGAGGTGACTATCTATCAATTGAACTCGTCTAACTTATGTGAGGAGTTTAACTACACCTTCAATTCTCTTACAAGCATCTACAATGAATTTTTGAAAATCTTCTTCCAAAGCCAAGTCTTTTGTCCATTATTTTGTTAATTTTTCATGACTTGATATCCACGGTTTTTACAGGCACAGGCCATTGGAAAGGTGGCGAGCAACTTCATACGAGATGAGCTAAAGATGGATTATGTGTATGACTACATGTTTCACTTATTGAACGAATACGCTAAGCTCTTGAGGTACAAACCTACTATACCTAGTCAAGCTGTCGAACTCTGTTCGGAGACGATGGCTTGCCCTGTTGATGGTTTAGAGAAGAAGTTTATGATGGAATCCATGGTGAAGGGTCCTTCGTATACAAGCCCATGTACCATGCCACCTCCCTTTGATCCTCCAGCTCTTCAAGCTTTTCTTAAGAAAAAAGAAAATTCGATAGAGCAAGTTCAGACATGGGAGAAGAACTTTTGGGAGAATCAAAATAAGCAGCTCTAGAGTTGAGGTTCCTTTATATGAATACTTTTTTTTTTTTTTGTTGATAAGTAATAAATTTATATTAATGCAAGAATAAGGTTACAAATGTGTATATGTACATTGCATGGCATCTTTTAAGATTGCATCATTCAAAATGATGAAACTCATTAGGCAATAACAATGTGTCCTCCCCTAGAGCAAGGGCAGCAAGCAGGTCCGCTGGTTGATTCGCCTCCCTCCACATGTGCTTGATGCTGTAAGTTTCCAGATCCCACAAGAGCCTCCCGATCTTGGATATTAGCAGCAAAACTCTCCAAAAACAACAATACCTCCCGGAAAGGACTTCGACTAACACCTTCGAGTCCATGGTGATTTAAGGCCTTGAGATACCTCTATCCCGAGCAATCTACAACCCTTTAAGGAGAGCATAGCATTCATTCGAAAATACGTGATTTTATGTAGATGGCCCTGCATAAGCGAGTACAGGAGTACCTACTGATGTATGGAGTAACCCACAATACCTAGCTATCATGGATGTAACTGATCCATCATATGAAAGAGCTGTGATGTCTTCATGCGGCATTGGCCAATTGCATGTCTTGACTGGATGTTGAACTAGGTGCATATTCAGCTGCTTGAATGTCATAATAAATCGGTTTAGGGGGTGTCTTCACATGCTGTTGACATCAAGCTAAATTTGGATCAAACCTCATGAAGAGAAAAACAGATTTCCTGGAGCGCTCTTTACTGTAGAGAAACTGAAGCATCATGGCGCCGGGTGACACATGAGTGGAAAAAATATACTTCCACAAAAAGTGAATCAATGCTGAGTGTTTTGTTGCTTTTTCCACTTAATTGTCACGACCATGCAACTAGTACCCCCAAATCATCGTAGATTTCTCTCCTTCCAAACATGGTAAATGGTGCTATTAAATGCCAACTTACCTATTGTATCAACAATGGTTTTTTCTTTGAACAGTCTTCGTATTCATGAACACTCGGGCATAACTATTTTGATTCTATGTGAAATGTTTTGTGAAAGAACTTGAACTTGTACAATTGTATTCATTGTAGGTGTCAATTTATCCATGTAGGATCCCTTATAAGGAAGGGAAGTATTTCTATGAATCCTTTGATTAAGGGATTGTATAGACTATACAAAATATTGCAAATATCCAGAATACTATAGAATATTGCAAATATTCAAAATATTGTAGATATCCATAATATTACAAATATTCAGAATATTGCAGATATACCGAATATTACAAATAAAGGAAGGGAAGATAAGTATAGAATGTATAGATGTTGATTTGCCATCAGTTAGCTGAAATACTCCCCCTCAAACTCGGCAGTTGAGGATGGACAAGTTTGGAACACAAAAGCAAGAAATGTTGCTTGTGAAAACCTTTGGTAAAAATATCCGCAATTTGATCAAGAGGGGTTACGAAGTGAACCCGATGATATTCGACGGCAATGCGTTCGAGGACAAAGTGATAATCAAGTTCAATATGTTTTATGCGAGCATGAAACACCGGATTAGCTACCATGTACGTCGCACTAAGATTGTCACAATAAAGAAAGGTGGAAGTTTGAAGAGGGACTCAAAGTTCATACAATAAATGTTGAATCCAAATAGTTTCAACATAAGCATAGGCTAGGGAGGGGTACTCAGACTTGGTACTTGATTTGGAGACTGTGGGCTGCTTCTTAGAGCTTTATGAAATTAAGTTTGGACTTAAGTAAATGCAATATCCAGAAGTTGAGCGACAACTGTCAGGATAATCAGCCCAATCCGCATCAGAAAAAGCTACAAGACATGGGAGCCCTTTGAACCATTTAAAGATAATACCATGCCCAAGAGACCCTTTCAAATATCTGAATATGTGTTTTACTGCAACAAGATACAATGTACATAGAGTGCTCATAAACTAAGAAACATGTTGGACAACAAAGTTAATGTTTGGATGTGTGAGAGTAAGGTATTGAAGAGCTCCCACAAGATGATGATATTCAGTAGGATCAGTGAGAGGGTCGCCATCTAATGCAAATAATTGAGTCTTAGCAGCAATAGGTATAGAACAAGGTTTGCATGTAGTCATGTTGTTGCGATGGAGAAGATCGAGAGTGTACTTCATTTGAGATAGATGTATACCTTGTTGTAGTAGAGAAGCCTCAAGACCTAAGAAATAATGGAGATGACCAAGGTCCTTAATTTCAAATTCTTTCCCTAACATATCAATGAAGGAGCAAATAAGAGAAGAAGAGTTCCTCGTGAGAACTATATCGTCCACATATAGAAGTAAAACCATAATATGAGAGGAACTATGAAAAGTAAACATCGAACTATCAACTTTACTTTGCAAAAAGCCAAGACTGAGGATGAAAGTACTGAAACCATGCTCGAGGTGCTTGTTTTAAGCTATAAATTGCTTTGTTGAGCTTGTAGACATAATAGGGTAGTTTTTATCAATAAAACCTGGTGGTTAAGCCATAAATACTTTTTTAGAAAGAGAGCCATGAAGAAATGCATTTTTAATGTCTAGTTGATGGATTAGTCATGCATATTGTATAGCAAGGCTGAGAGAACTGTTTATACAGTCATGGGTTTAACAACAAGACTAAAGGTCTCATCATAGTTAAGACCCGGTTGCTGATGGAAGCCTTTGGCAACCAAGCTAGCTTTGTGACATTTTATACTTTCATCAGAACACTGCTTGATTTTGAAAACCCAATTGCAACCCACTATGTTGAGGTCAGGCTACAACGGTACAAGACACCAAGTCTGATTTATCAATAATGTATTAAATTCTTCAGTCGTAGTATTTCTCCATTCAAAAAAACGGATAGCTTGTGAAAAACAAGTGGGCTCAATGGTGGATGCAGAGACTTAGGTGACATAAGCTTGAGGAAGAGGGTAGTGAGTAGAAAGCCAAGATTTCGGTTTGCGAGTGCCATCCTAAGATTGTGTAATCATGGGGTGAAGATTGGTAGTAGGTGGTAAAAGAAGAAGTGCATCTGTGATAGAAGGATCATTATGAGTCCAGGAGGATTGTTAGGGCACGGTGGATGCTGGTGGTTCAAAATGTGTGACATCCATAAGAGGGGAAGGCATGAAAGTCTTGGGGTGATGAGGTAGTAGGGTAAGTAAAGGTGGTTACGGGAGTAGAAGAGGTAGATGGCAGCAAAGAGGATGCATAAGTTGGTTAAGCTAAAAATAAATAAAACATGCCTGGAGATATAGAGCCGATTTGTAGTAGGATCCAAGCACCTGTAACCTTTATTATGAGAGTTGTAACCCAAGAAAATACATTTAATAGATCTTGGTTCCAATTTATGACTAACATAAGGGTCAAGATAAGGATAACAGGCACAACCAAAAACCCAAAGTGCTAAGTAATTTGGTTTAAATCCAAATAGTGCCTCAAAAAGTGAAGACCAACCCAGTATAGGTGTTAGTAGTCTATCGATCAGAAACACAACAGTTCATAATGCTTTAACCCATAGGTTTGGTGGTAAGTGAGGTAATTAACAAGGTTCTACCCATCTCAAAGATATGGCGATGCTTTCACTCAGCAACACCATTTTGTAGCGGTGTATAAGGGCAAGAGAAGTGATGATGAATGTCTTTGCGTGCACATAACTCACAAAAATTGTTATTATCATATTTAGTTCCACCATCACTTTGAAAAAATTTAATGGATTGGAAAAATTGATTTTCAATGAGTGCTACAGAAAACGAACAAAGTAAGAAAACACTTCAAATTTACGATGTAAAGGGAAGATCTAGGAATAACAAGAAAAATCATCAGTACAAAGAACATAATAGTGAAAGCCATAGATAGAAGAAACATGGGACATCCAGACATCAGAACGAATTAAGTAAAATGGTGCCAAATCTCAATGTTCATTAATAGAAAATGGAAGTCGCTTAGATTTTCCCAATGCACAATCTTGACAAAAATTATTATAAGAACGTAGTGAAGAGCCTAACAATTTATTAGAAACTAAAACTTGTAACAACTTGGGGGATAGATGCTCGAGACGATGATGCCATGTTGTGGAAGAGACATAAGAAGCATAGAGAGCATGATTGGACAATGAAACAGGTTTGATCGGGTAAAGACCACTTTCACATTAACCCTGAAACAAAGTTGATCCAGTGCTTAAATCTTTGATAAGAAAGTCCTATGGAAAGAAAGTAAAACTAATAGAGTTATCTTTGGTAAATTGAGCAACATAAGGAAGATTTTTATGCATGGAATGAACATGTAAGACATTATTGAGATGGAAAGTAGATGGATCAGATGAAAGGGAAAAAGTATTAGTGTACGCAATAGGTAGAGATTCACCATTGCCTAGCATAACATTATCATTGCCACCATACGTAAACTTGTTTGTCATAGAGCAAACATCGCTGGTCATATGGTTGGTAATACCTATATCAGGATATTAGTTAGGATAAATTGGTTGAGCAATTTACATCCCAGCAAAGGAGATTGAGATGTCATCATCATGTGGTTTGTTGTATATTTGACATTGAAGGCGAGAGCCATAAACATTAATAGAGGGAGATGGCCCAAGAAGTCCAGAATAGTTGTGAAATCTGCCACGTCCACCACAAGTAAAGCACATGAACCCACCACGGCTAGACGAAAAATTATGATTGAAGTCATTGTAGTGGAAATCAGAGCAACTTCCATAACCACTTTGACCACCACGGCCTCCACAAGTATGGTGGTTTTAACCATGTGCATAAAGAAATGCACTAGGTGAAGAAGTCTTAATGTTGAGATGGTGTGAAATCTGAGATTCAAATGAAAGAAGGCAGACATGAAGGTTAGAAAAAAGGAGTAAGGAAGGAAAGTTGAGAATAATAGTGACAAGCATTGCATAGTCGAGACTTAAACCATGAAGAACAAAGTTGACAAGATCACTATTGGAAACGATTTCATGGATGGTAACGAGTGAATCAACAAGAGACTTGGCATGTTGAAGGTATTTAGAAATGGATTTGTTACCTTTGGAGATGGAGAGTAGCTAGAACCACAAATGGATCGCATTGGCAAAAGATTGTTGAGAGAAATTTTGTTGAAGGCATTACCAAATATCGTGAGAGGTAGAGAGACCAACAACTTAAGACAAAACTAGTTTGGAGAGGGTAGCATTGATGAGGCTAACCAAAGTTTGATCAATTTGGATCCATGTGGTGTCATAGAGTTCACTTCAGCTGGTGTGCCATCAAAGGGGGGCATATATTGAGGAGGGAAAGGGTACGATCCATCAATGAAACGCCAGAAGTTTTGTCCAATAAGAAATGGTTGGATTTGGATTTTTTAAAAGAGATAGTTTGTTTCAGTTAGTTTGATAGAGACAAGAGTATAGATGTTAGGAATAGAGAGGATAGGTGAAGGAGATGAGGAAAACATAGTGGAGGTAGTCATTGTAGGGGAGAAGAAGAAAAAAAAAAAGGAAAGGGTGTGTAGGTCGTCAAACCCAACACTCTGATACCATGAAAGGTTTTGTGAAGAACTTAAACTTATACAATTGTATTAACTGTTGGTGTCAATTTATACATGTAGAATCCCTTACAAAAAAGGGAAGTGTTTCTATGAATCCCTTAATTAAGGGATTGTATAGACTATATAGAATATTGTAGAGTATTGTAAATATCCAAAATATTGTATAATATTACAGATATACAGATATTGCAAATATCCAAAATATTGCAAATACATTGAATATTATAGACAAAGGAATGGAAGATAAGTATAGAATGTATATATGTTGATTTGCCATCAGTTAACAGTAATACTATGCCTTTGTACACAAAGCTTGTAACAACTCCAAAATTCATGGCTTCTTTGGCACACGAATTTGGATCATCACTTTCGAATTTCTTGTCTCTTTCACTATAATTTTTTTTATTTTCATCTTTAGGGTTACTTTAACTTAACCCTTATAATCATAAACATAAACATACGCAACGTGTTAATATCAATTTCAAACCATTCATTCTTATTATGCAACAAAAAGTAAATTGAGATCATTAAATCACATATACAGTGGATATAATACTAAACCAATCCAACTTATCACTGTTATTCACCATTCATTGCTCTTTTACCAAGAGAAATCCTCTCATACCTTCACATTTTCGCTCTAAGTATCCATAATGTCTCGAAACGGGATGTAAAATAACATCCATCAAATAAACCATTAAGAATCCATAATCAATTCTCATAGAAAGAGGTCTCTAAACATAATCGTTATCAAATTACAAGTCGTTACATTACCATGTCTTTAAACCAATGATTAAACAACTACAAAGAAAACTGTCTCAAAGCTAAACAAGTTTATATACTATAAAAGGAAACTAACTACTCTTGAGCTTCCTAAGCTCCTCATCTGTCATCTCCAGTGTTATACCATGGTTACACTTGTTCATATACCTCAATTTAAAAAATGTTATGGATGGATAAGTCCATGGTTTTATAAGTAGGTATACAAAACCTACCATCAAGACAGATAGGCTCTGCATGAATATTTGTTATGACAAAATATCATATAGTCTTATAATTTCAAATGTTAGTATAGTGTATAAAACAGGTTTGCATGCACTTGCTAAAAATTGATGCAGTTCACTTTACAAAATAAACAACTTATACGGTCCTTTTAATTAGTATTTTCAAAACTTAGACATCTTTCACTTTCTTATCAATACTTGTATGGTATTTTTTTCTTTTCACAACTTATGCTTTTTTATTCTTTTTGCCAAAGTTCTTATAAGTTCACATTCGTTAGTAATGACTTGTGCACTTTTAGTTTTTTAGGTTTCAATTGTTGTTTGTTTTCTTTCACTTTGACATTTTGCATGATTCACATGTTCATCATTGTTCACTTAACATGTGTACTTTGTTACTACGTATAACATATCATAGTCCACTAGACATTTATCATGTGTCCTTTATAACTTATCATAGTTCACTAGACAGTTACCATGTGTCACTTATCACTTATCATAGATCAATTGGCACTTATTGTGTGTCACTTATCACTTATCATAGTTTACTAAACACTTATCGGGTGTCCCTTATCACTTATCTTTATATTACATACATACAATGTGGGATGATGTATCCTATCATAATACTTTTTTGGGGAAAACACCTTTCATATATATATATATAGGGGGGAGCACCTCTCAACTATTTACATATGTAAGAAAATACCTCCAAACTATCCGTACACTTGGGGTAACACCTCCCAAACCAAATTCTTTATAGGATATCATCTTTTAATTCGCATATCTATAAATGACAAAGCACCACCCAATAAATATTCACAAGTGGGATAACCCTCCCAATTGAATTCAACATGGGACATTACCTCCCCGAGCATATATACAAGAAAGGGATAATTCCTCCTAGTCGTTTCTAAGTGGGATAACTATTTTCCCAGTTTTCTCATCTCATATCGATGGATGAACAAACTCTTCCTTCTAAGGCAAGTAAGACATCTCCTACCAAGGTGTTTACTTTGTTCACATCATAAGAATCAATCCAAGACTCGCTTCACATATTATGTGGAATGCAATCACCCAAATGCCTTCAAAGTCAAATTCTCAAAAGGGATCTCATCACATAAACCTAATTGGGAGTCAAGCATGATTCTCGCAAAATATTTCTATCTTTACACTTCCCATCAATAAATCGAACAAAGTTCTTAAACATATATTCATATAATTCTAATTAATCTTTTAACCATTTAGGGCTTACACAATTACTCTCATATTCTTCACCTCAAATATGAAAACAAATCCAAAAATTCAATATAGTAGGCTTGGCCTTTATCAATATCATATAGGCATCTATGGAATCCAAATCATTTTTCAATACAAATGCAAATAGGAATTAAATATGATGACCAAAATACTTTAAATCTTATGTGAAAATCCATAGAAAACTACAGACAAATCTTCTTCAGTAAATATGGTTGCGTCTACATATTCTAATAACCAAAAATCCATCAAATAGATCCAAAGCTCAAGTTTAAACATGGGGATTCTAAGATCCTTACTTGGAAAGCATAAAATCATTTATAAAACATCATGGACAACTAAAAACCTATGAGATTCTAGCAATATAAACCATAGGTATGTAGCAAAAGGCTAAAATCATACTATAAACCTTGGAATCTATGAGCTCAATTCAAAACATATTGTAAAAGATCATGTATCTAAGATCTTAAAGGCAAATTCATGGAGTAAGTTCCTATGAGGAAAACATTTATAAATCTTGTATAACTAATGACCTAAGTATTTTTCTTCAAAGATCCTCAAGCTTCTCTCTCATTGAGTTTTTCCCCTTTAAGGGAACCTTTCACAGCCCTTTCATTATAACAAAATGGTGTAGAACATGAAGAATAGTAAGGTTTAATGAAAAACTAAGAGTAAACACTAAAAATAGACAAGAACTTTCATGGGAGTGGGTTTCCAAAGCTTACCTAGCCAATTTGGGGGTTTTCTTTCCTTTCTCCCAAATCTTCTTCTCATTTTCTTCTTTACTTTTCTCTCATGTATTTAGATTTAAGTAGAGAAAAATTAGGGTTTAGGTCATCACAAGTGGGTCCCACAAGTTTTTTTGACAAAATCACACGTGGAAAGAATCCCGAGATTGTGTTTTTTTCTAATAGTGATCGATCACAGATTTTGGTGATCGTTCACCAAAATTGGTGATTGATCATGAAGATGGATCATTAGCCTATGAAGGGGTTTTCTGAAAGTCCCAAGGCTCGTGTATTGAGTTGGTGATTGATCATGGAGATGGATCACCAAAGCCAGATTATGAAATTTTGACTTTTTTTCAATTCGAACACCTTTTACGAAAACTATCATAACTTTCTCTAAAAACTCCAATTTGCACACCATTTATTGGGTTGGATAGTCGACTCCTAGAGATTTCCAATGATATATAGTTGGAAGTTGATTCATATAGAATTGATACATGTTTACCTATAAAGTTACCCCAAATCTGATGTTGGGACAAGAACTTGTTAAGTTTATGACTTATTTTTACCTTCTTTTCTCTTTTATGTTTAATCCAATCTTTTTCACGAACTTGTGTATGTCTAAATATCTCTAATAAACTAAAAGAACAAATTTAACTATACTAAAAACAATTAATCATCGAGTATACATCTATGATTCCACTAACTGCATGAGCCATATGTGAGGTGTTAAACTCCCCCTCTTGGAAAAAGAATTCGTCCTCGAATTCAGTGTGTCTAATTATGAAAAAGGTGGGGATGCTTTGTCTCCACTCTTGTCAAATCATTAAGCATGACCTACTTTAAATTCCTTGTGTCATTTCCTTTTGGTTACCTACTATTTAAGCTAGATTACTCATCAAACGTTTTGAAGCTTCTAAATTTTCAACTTCAAGCGATCCAAAATAATAATAATCATTTCCTATAAACCAACAGGGATATGAAATTGGAAATAAAGACTTGAAAAGATGAAGATGTTACAGAAGAATGGTAGAGTAGATGAAGAAGATGGAGGTGTTGTGGTTGAAGATTCAGTCATCATGTAGAAAATTTTCAAAAAATGTAGCTATAATCTGAATAAATCTATAGACAAAGATCAAACACGTCACCTGGGTTCTAGCTTAGTTGTAGAACAGATACTTCTTGCCGAGAGAAAAAGAAAACTGAATTTAAAAAACAAAACCAAACAGAGGAACTAGAAAAGAAGAGTTGCAGATGATTTTCTTGCAGATTTTAGCATGAGCTTCTTAGCTCTGATACCATGACAGAACATGCAAAGATTAGTGAAATACCAAGATGCCTCGAATGAGGCTCTCCTCCTCTATTTTTTATTAAACTATACAACTGTCAAGGTACAGTTATACTGTTAATAGAAAACAAATTCGATACAAGATTCCAACTTTCTAACTATTTATTTTAACTACTTGATCATCTTGAACTAATTATGGTACATCCTTAATAGTCAACCCACTCTATAGAATCATAATCATTTAAAACTAATGGAGGTTTATTTCTGTTATGGAAACCCAATCTAAAATGTGAAGAGAGGATTCAAAAGACACATCAAGCAAGTGTATGATTGTTTTACCTTCTTCTTCGCAAAAGAAATGAGATGCAATAAAATCAACAAGCAAAACAAAGAAAGAAATCATGTACAACACAAGATTTATGTGGAAAACCCCAGTTTGGGGAAAAACCATGGAGCTACAGAAAAAATCCACTGTCTAAAAGAAAACTCATCTAAAGACGATTTATAAGTTTCAGAAACTCCCTCTCATTGCACGCAACCCTAGAAAAAAACATATAAATACCCCAAAACCCTAATACATATGTGGATATGGTATGGATCCAATCTGATTCATAAAAACAAGTCAAAATTTTTCAAAAAAAAATTTCATATTCAGGTTTTCCTTTGGGATGTATCCGGATTAGATTTCGGGTTTGATTCTTGATGCTAACCCAACAAATCAAACTTCACCCACCACGGAAGGAACGTAGGTCAAAAATTATTAACCAATCCTCAAAAGATTGGTTGATAATTAACCAAAGAAAGGATTCAAAAGCCATGTCCAATTAGGCCAACGGGGCAAAAATAAACTAGCGAGCCGAAATGAATGCGGAAGATTGTCATAATAAAGTTATCAGCCATCTCATGCATCTGCTTAGCCAAGTCGTTTTGCTATGAATACATACATTGAAAGAAGTAGAGAAGAATCAAACAAGAGGTGTACATAAAAAGAAACTGAAGAGTATGTCTATGGTTATTAGTTATGACAGATTAAACTAATTACATACAAGTGACAAGTGACGTATAGAAGAAACCTTTTGACTCTCCAAACCCCAAAACCTTTTGACTCTCCAAACCCCAGCACCTACCATAGAGCATAACCCTCTAGGCTTGCCCCTTCCATAATCCCTAAGCCCAGTTCCCTTCCTTTAATTAACCAAAGAAAGAGGAAACAACCCCGCCACATGCTTCCTTGTTTTAGTTTCCTCTGCCGACGGTCTGCTCTTCAAACCCTATTTTATATATATATATATATATATATATATATATGCACTCCGAGTCCATTCCCAAGTGTTAGCTCAATTCAAGAACGCGGATCACATGGGCCAGTCTTGCGTAGGCCTACGGTATAATAAATTGGGCACCTTATCTCTTGTGAACTTGTCAAGGGGGGCACGTTAGGGGGTGCATCAAATCCCAGTCTGATGTTCCCCCACTGCATGTGGGGTATATTAGGGACACTTTAGGGGGTGGCTTTTATTTATGGGTGTGGCTTGAGTCTTGTGTCACAGGACTAGTAAAGGGGTCTGGGCTACACAGAATTTGCCATATGTCTAATGTTCAGATGATCAAAACACAGCAATGAATGGCTCAACATTTCTCCCGAGTCAAATATTTTCATGATTAAAAAAAAAAATGTTCATTTAATAAAATCTCTAAAACCAATCATATTAAACAATTCCTAGCCCATTGATTTTTTTAGCATATTTTAGTGCTTTATTAAAAAATATTTCCTTCATCATAGCTATTGTCACACAATAAGGCCGATCTTGGGCCTAGACAAGCTCTGAGCTAGGAACCAATTGACGGTGCTGATCTTCTTTACATTAGACGTGTCACATAAACGGTGGCAAGGATTTTTGTTCAGATCTTATAACACTCTGGACCCAAGATTTTGTAAGTTCGTATAGATTCTATATATAATGATCAGCTGTAGAGACTGGTTTATTCTATTAATCTCCATGATATTTAATCTAACTACAAACCCAAGGTGACAGCTAGCTGACATCTCAATAATAAGAATTTGGTTCTCATTTCTCAATGTGTCTTTGTTGACCACCTTAGATTGTAAGCATCTTGCAAATATGAAAATTGGAATTCTTGGAGGTTGAATTTAGGGTCTTTGAATATGAGTCCAGATCCACATCTTAAGAGAAGCGTCTACTTATAAAACACTCTTGTTAGGCACACTAGCTCTTAAAACTTTTTTGACGTGTCCCATTCCCATTGGTATCGAACGGGTCTATGGTAAAAACCCGCCACGTGCTATTGACATGTCAACCACTGGTGGAATCCAAGGGGTACGGTAATTATGAAAATACACACAATGGGAGTCATATGGTCATTTTGTTTCTAAATCAATTGCACATCTTTGAATACTTAGAAGATAGCAGAAGCAAACACACACAAGAAGCAAGAAAAGGGTTGAAAAAAAAATGGGGGAAGCCCTCCCATTCTGCTACCCCACACAAGAAGCAAGAAAAAGGTTACAAAAAAAAAAAAAAAAAAACGCGGGGGAAGCCCTCCCCATATGATGTCTGCAAAGACAAAACCCAAGAAAAACCTGTTATCATAATCCAAGAAGACTTGTCAATGCCCCCTAGTGTGGGTCACCAGCGGTGTGGGTTTTGCCGTCTAACAGCCCGAGTGGCCCTACCAAAGAGAATTCGGAGAAGACTTCATTCTCCAAAGAGACTGGCTGATGGATGCCAAAACCCGCAGTTTGAATCACTTCTCCTAGTTTAAATTTGATCGTAAACTTATCCAGCAGATTCGTTAGGTAGCCGACTCAGATATACTATACTGCTAGATCATTTAATTACCACAATCACCCATAAAACAGTGATCTTTGAATTTAATAAATATTCTATATTTAATTGAAATTAGAAAGTAAACGGTCACACTCTCTCTCTCTCTCTCTCTCTCTCTCTCTCTCTCTCTCTCTCTCTCTCTTAGCAGGTCTATGAAAATGTTTCCTGAAGGATTGCCGAGACCTTTACACTAGATAATCGCCCCCATTTCAGCCAACTGGAGAGATAAGGTAGAGGATCCTAACATCCATCTGTGTGTGTGTGTGTGTGTGTGTGTGTGTGAGAGAGAGAGAGAGAGAGAGAGTTAGAGTTCTTGGAGCCTACAGGGTCCAGTGCAAAATATGCAAATTACATTCATCAAAAACACGGAAAACAAAGTCCTCTCCCAATAAAATGAGAACAATGCCTGTGAAATTAACCATTGATAAACTTTAAAACAAATAAATATTCATTCTTCACTTTTCTTCTTCTACACCAAAGAAACCGAATTGGTAGTTGCTGTTCCATGTAAGACACTAACACTAGTTTCACTCATGGAAAAGCCATGCGCAGAAAGCTAAACGTTTTGATACACCTGCACAAAGAAAAGTGGGTGAACACTGCCTTTATCCACTTCAGCTGCATATTCCAACATTTATTTGTCTCTTTCCCTTGAAATGCCAGCTCTCAAGTTCCAAAATTTCAATTAGATGACTAGAGGGAAGGAGCTATCGAGATGAAACTAACCACATGAGGAGAGGATGACATAGTGAACATGTGAACGGACCACCAAAAAGGCCGCCACACTGACTCCCGAGTCGTCTACATCTCTTTGCTAGATGACTTGTCAGGCAGACCCATCCTCCATAATTGGGTTGCTATCTATAAGAGAAATATACTCCAAAAATGTTATGGGGAACACTCCGCCCCATCAAGAGATCTTCAGGGATGCCATTAAGCTGTTTGACTCCATAATACAGTGTAAAACCTGAATCACATTGAAGACAAATCACCAGTTATATTAACCAAGTATATCACTAAAACAAAAAGATTTTAACCCTTGCTAAGTGAACCAAATCCTCCTACCTTTGCACAGCTTAAAGATTCTTTACATAGTGCATTGCTGGGATTTACATTCATACACTTTCACAATCTATCTGGGTTGACTGAAAAATACACATAAATAGTTCAGACACTTCTCATAATTCTACTTGGATTCTCTGTCAACCTTTCTGAGTAAGTATGAATCATCCCATGAGAAACTGGGATTGTTGAGTTGTCATCAACGATCATCTGTAATTTGGTTGCCAAGTAAGTATCCCTGAATCAATTTCCAGCAAAAAAAAAAAAAAAAAAGATTCAGCCACTGTATACAAGGGTCATAGCTTTAAAACATGAATAATTTACTTAAATCTCTGTTTCTATGATACACCCACAAATCATAAAAAATGGAAGGGCTTACTTCCTCATTCATCCTCTCCTCATATGGCATACTCACAGGTGGGTTTAGGCCATCAAATGTCATCATCATCTCGCTAGGCTTGACCTACGAGATCTGCTAGATGGGGCACATAAATTGATGGATCTCAATCAATTTTCAGATGAGCCATGTCAACAATGTATGGTAAGTAAGAAACATTATTCAACAATTAAATGCCCTTCTCTTTTGTTTCAAAAATGTTTTCTTCAAGAAGAAGATGCCTCGAGATCAATCATCAGTCAACCTAAGTACTGGGAGAGGTAGGGTCCGATCACCAATCCAACACATGGATGTCATGGGAGAGGTAGGTCCCCACACAGTTTTTAACAGAAAAACATCAAAGAATTATCAGAGGCAAAAAAAATTCACTAACGTTCATGATCTTTCAATCTTCAAATGTTCTTTGGACAGTTTTATAAAAATTAAACCACTGTCTAGAGGAAAAAAAATGATTGAGGTCACCAAATTATCTTGATGTTTGACTTTGACATAGGTTGTACTTAAGGGGCATCAATTTGATTCTAGGCCCTCCACATCATATATACGATATTTTTTACGGTCAAATAATTCAATGAGGCTGAATTTTGGCCTAAGCAATGTTCTGCTCCTACATGGGATCTGTCAGTAGGACTGTACAAATCAAACTAGGATGTCATTCCATTCCCTTCTAAAAATTTAAAAAAGAAATATGAAAATCTTGTTTATCACTCTTATCGGAGTCGACTTGGACAAAAAATAACAGAAACTTGAAAGGGAAACATCCATACCAATGTCTCCGATCATCGACAGTCGTCCCCAACATTTAACAGTAATTTACAGATGAGAGAAAATTCATTTACCTTGTAACTTTACCTTAAATTATACTTGATAAAAAGAAAACTCTACCAGAAATTAAGAGAAAATTACTTACTTATTTTTACAATTTACCCCTTTTGTAAGCAAGTCTGATGAAAGCTGAGCAACCTCTGTGATCCAGAGCAAAACAGGGCCCTGTTTTGGGTTCCTCTACCTTGAAAAAGTGGCAGAAGAGCATTGCACCTTGCAATATTCCTTTTTTTTTCTATGGATAAGAAAAAAATTAGGTCACACTGATACCCAGTGATGAGGCCTTCCCTACCCTATTTGCAACAAGAAAGCTCAAGAATCTTTACAAAAGCTAACCAAAAAGAAAAACAAAAATTAAAACATTTCCTCCGCATAAACAGCAGCAACTGCCTTATGTTTCGGACTGTCATTCCATTCTAAGTTCCTCGTGTTTGTGTTTTTGTACTCCTTACTTCCTAGAGCCAACATACAGCATCTTTCCTTGCCACCCCATAGGCTGGGTCTGAATGATTTTGGAAGGTTCTACTGTTCTTCTGAAGCCAAATAGATCAGCACCCCACTGCTTGGGGGATCCTCCAACCTGTAATATTCATATTTCATTAAAATATAAGAATTTTAACATACATAGTAGAGCTGGCAAAAAGAAGAAGAAGATCAACTACCCAGCTCATAATTTCAAGGGTAGAGAGATTGGATGGTCAAGTGAGAGATTGCATGATCAAAGAAAACCAGTAGAACAAACAGATGGGTGGAAACAAAAGGACATAATTTCTTTCTTATCACTAGCGGATGATCTTCTGTGGCCATTTCCACCACTCCAATTACCCCAAGTC
>JAOXJP010245743.1:0-22626 GCA_025762735.1 Platanus orientalis | reverse complement strand
ACACGAAAACCGAGTAAAATGCCCCCCCCCCCAACAAAAAAAAAAAATCGAAAGCTACATTTCTCTCTTCTTTCTCCGCATAACTACAAAGCCGAGGACGTCTTCGGCTCCGTTCCGATACAGACTTCCATTCGTCACCCAGTTTTGGAACTCCATCAGTAGAACGCGAGGAAAAACCTGCAACTTCTTCATTGAATTGAAGGTTAGACTCTGTTTTTATTCGGTTTTGAACTCCCCCCCCCCTTTTTTTTTTTCTCGTGATGAGTTTCTGTCATCGCGGCTTGTTTTTATCGATGTGTTTGTGTGATTGATATCATTTTTTTAGTGATTGTTCTTTTGATTCTAGTTTCGATTATCGAAACCCTAACTTTCTGGATCCGTTTGGATTGAACGGGAAAATCCCTTTGTGTTTAGGGCTTTTGTGATTGGTACCGAACTATAATTTCCAACGGGATTGGTTTTCGAAACCCTTATTTTTCCTTCATCTATTTCTTTATGGTGTCAGGATTTGAATTTTTCCTGTCGTAAAACCGTGATCCTTGATTTTGAATCGGCTGAAGAGCTCGTATCGCTGTGCCGAGAATTTTGACATAAACCCGTTGTAGTTGTGAAAACTTGAATTTGTAAAAATATGGTATTGGATGCAATAGCTCATGTGCCTTTTCTCTGTGTTTGGCAGATGTGAATATTATATTTATCAATTCCATCTCTATATGGAGGTGAACACCTTTTTACTTCGGCACTAATGCAGTAATGCAAAATTTCAACGTGATTTGACAAACGATTGGCTTCTAACTATGTATGAGCTGTTAACCGGATTTTGTGATGGCTCAAAGTTTATGGTAAATAAACAAAGCATTAGCTTAACTTAAGGGTTAGGCTGAATCATTGGCTGCTTGGGCGAGATTATTTTATTCACTCTTATTCAGTCTCCTAAGAGGTTCCCAATAGGTTTGCAATATCACTCCAGCACTATCTCTGAAGAGCCCTCCAATACCATAGGGACCTGGATTCCCTATCGAACATCCATCAAAATTTAACTTGATTGATGAGGTTGGGGAAGGTATTAATTAAGGACCTCCTTTTGTTGGATATATTGTCTTAAGATTCGTTTATTGCATAATCTAGGGCATTTGAATGCACAATTGTAGCAGTTAAATGGTGTAATTTCAAATTACAATTGGTAGAGATAAAACTTCATTTCTTGAAAATCTTAACATGCCCTTATTTTGATTAGGGTCATGTCCACAATAGAATCCTATACGTATGTCCTTATTTAAAGTGCACACTTTGCATAAATATTTGTGATGGAAGCATTTCAAATATGATGAAAAAAATAGATGATCTGTGCTTTTAAATGGGCTATTATTAGTTTATGTACCTGTGTTACGTGGCTCCTGGAAGTGACTTACTTAATTTGGATATTAGTTTATCATATATTTCTAACAGCAGAAGTCCCCCTCCCCCCTGAACTTGTCTTACTTACTTTGCAAATCAGACTTTGTATTTTTAGTTCTGGTTGCATATTCATGCTTAAAAAAAACCCTGAAGGGTTATGACATTTAACTTCCGAAGGGCAGCTTAGACTGACTTCTTCAGCTTCACAACTATTCTAAATGTTTCCCTTACCTCCGTATTTTCCTTGACAATCTGATGACAAATGCTTTTGGAATTTATTGGGTTGCTGTAACTCCTTTTGAGCAATCTTAATTCGCCAAATCAAACCATTTAGAAATGCTGTTTTTTGTTTTTAATCCCTCTCCTTTGATGAATATGAGTCACATTTATGGGCTTTTTGGACTTCATACTTTAGGCCTGAACAGCCCCATGTCTGTACTAGGAGTGGGCTAGGCGAGCCTGAGCCTATCAAAATCCAGGTGAGCAGCTTAGGCTCTTCAAAAGTCCAAGAGCAGCTTGAGTCAAAGTTTAAGTTGGCTGGACCCAGCTGAGCTGGGGAAAGCTTTGTTCAGCTCAGCTTGTTGACAACCCTATGGACATAAATTCAAAAGTGCACAAACTAACCCTGCCCTAATGTAACAGAGTTCTTTCCAGTGCAACCCAGCTTGGCTGGTTGGCAGCCCTAGACATATGATTCATCAGTACATCAGTTAAGCCTGCCCTAATGTGATAGGGTCATTTCAGAAGTAAATAAAATGAATTCATAACTGTACCAATAGTACCAGTCAACCTGGTAAGTAGATATGATCTTTACGGTTAAGGTTTTATCTGTTTCAGGGACTTCTGCGATGCACCGTGTGTGCAGTACAGGGAACGCATCCAATTCATCCCGCCCTAGGAAAGAGAAGAGGTTGACATATGTGCTAAATGATGCTGATGACACAAAGGTGAGGTGAAATTTTCCTCCTTTTTATTCTCATTTTCAGTCTCTTTTGTGTGGCCTTCGGAACTGAAAGGGCACATCTATGGCATCCTTGCTGTTATTTCACTAGTTAAAAAGGGAGGATTATGTTTGGTGATTAACCTTCTATCTTGATCATCTTTTTAATCCTTGCCAAATTGTCAAGATTCTTTTATCATCTTCTCATAACCTTAGGGGTGCTAAGAACACTCTAGACTCTTGTATGAAGTGGTCTAAATAATCCATTATTGTATGGGTAACTCTCATCACTTTGATTTGTGTGTGTGTGTGTGTGTGTGTTTCTCTTTCCTTGCTTAAATAAAATATTTGCAACTAGTGAGGAGAAAATGTTTCCTCATTTCCTAGTATAGTGTTGTAATCAGGATTTTACAATATTACTTGAGATAAAGATCTGGAGATCATCTTTTTTACTCTAGTCAAAATTTTGTTTATTTGCAGCATTGTGCAGGCATAAATTGCTTGGCGGTATTAAAGCTGCCAGTAGCCAATGGCTGTGACTATCTGTTCACTGGAAGCCGAGATGGTACATTGAAGAGGTGGGCGCTAGCTGAAGATGCTGCTACCTGCTCTGCCACATTTGAGTCTCATGTTGACTGGGTATTTTTCTTTATAATACTCCTATTTGCTGTTTCTATTACCTAAACTTCCTTTTCTTTTGAATAGTTTGTTTAACAATAAAATTATGATTGGCAATTTAGTGATCTTTTAATGTGACTGGATCTTGATTTGAAACGTTGTGGATTGAGTTCTTCTAGAAGTTACTTCGAACTCTTTTCTTTGGGGGGGGGGGTTAAAACATGGAGTTCATCTATATGCCTTTCCTTCATGAAATTTTGCCCATACAAAATTTACTGTCCAGGAGGCTTGGTTTTGAGTGTGCAGCTGCAGTCTATTCTGCAGCAGTTGGTCTTGAGCCTGTGGTTATGTAGTGAGGTAATTTCAGATGCTTTGAATTATATGGAGGAGATGTATGAAAACATTGAATTTAAATAACTATGAAAGTGCTTGCTATAAGTGTTGATTAACTTACAACTGTAAAGTACAAAAGCCTCACACCTTGAATACACATGTTGTCTTCATGTGTGATAATGGGGTCGTTATTGGGACACCTTGGCAATTTTGAGTCTTTTCTAAGCCTAGACTTGAATTAAAAAGTTAGGCACAGGCCCAACCTGGATGGGTGCTTAGTACTTGGCTTGGGTTTTGCCTGAATTGGGCCAAATTTAAAACACACTTAATATCTTGCTCTAGACCCAGTACAGACCTGAGGATCTAATTCCACACCTAGCCCACATTGTTAAACTTTGCAGCCCAAGCAGAGCCTGTGGAAAGATGTGCATCTCTCCCAGCATACAATGAAAGCATCAAACATCGGCAGTAAAAAAACATGAGTGCTTTGTGCAATATGGTCTTTTAGCTTAGCTGTATCTTCCAGCTTAAAAGCAGCAAAGCTCTGGTTTGGAAACTCTAGTGTTCTAGTGCACCCATGTTTGTGTTTGTTGGGCAGGTGAATGCCGGGGGAGGGGGTGGCAGGTATGCGTGTGTGTGAAAACCAAGAAACACTGCATTCATAGCAGAGATGAGGATACAAAGAGCAATGAGTGGCAATATGTGTGTGTGTGTGTCTTAACCAAGAAATGACACATTCATAGCCAAGATGGAGGTTGTTGGGAGGGACGAGTGGTAGGGTTAGGAACAATGAGATTAGAAGTAATGAATTCTAGGGAAATTAGGGTTTACTTCACCATGCTTGTGCTCGGGCATTAGTCTGTTCCAACCAAGAAACAACACATTCTTTGCCAAGATGAGGTTGTTGAGTGGGATGATTGGCAAGACTAGGAATAATAAAATCAGAAGTAATGGATTCTAGGGAATTTAGGGGTAATCCTGATACGTGATAAGATTAATGAAAGACAACTGAGATGTTTTTCTTGTGCAACAGAGATCAATGGCTTACCAATAAGGAGTGATTTGGTGCAAATTTAAGGCCCTAAAAGGACGGCTTAGGTCGAAAATGATGTGTGTTAGGGTAGTAAAGAAAGATGCTTTGCTAGAACATATGGCCTTAGATAGAGTGGAATTGCCTAGTAGATCTTTGTAGCCAACTTCGAATTGTTGGAATAAGGCTTCATTAATAGATTGATTGATTGTTTAATGTTTAGTCTATATTTTAAACAACCATATGTAGAGTGAATTGTGAACGCAAGATGCTTAATGTTTAATGTTTAGTCTATATCTTCCATATGAGGAAATAAGCAAAAAGTCAATAGAATAATAAAATAATAAGATAGACAATCAAGAGAGAAGAATAAGAAGAGAAGAAAAAGATCAAGAGAGTAGGAGTAGCACTTACCTAGGATTACCTAGGTGATGTAGCAGCACTTCAATGGCTTGAGAAGACATCTCCCCTTTGGAAGCCAAAGCCAAGATTCAAAGAGAATTACAAGAAGAAAGCCTTCTGTCCACCTAATCAGAGTTAGTTTTACTTATGTTTGTTTGGGTTTTATTAAGAGAATTTATGTAATAAGGCTTATGCCAATTGGGGAGGGAGTTATATGTTAATTTTAGGAGTTTTCGGTGTTTTTTTAAAAAGTTTTTGGTGCATTAAGAGGGCTAACCATACAACCATTAGTTTAGGAGTATTTTAGTCAGTTAAGGTTATTTTATTATTTGGGGCTTTAAATAGGCCAATTGGCAAGACTTGTAAGGGGTTGATGATGAATAAAATATGGAGATTAAAGCCACGAGTGGTGTTTGGACTTTTCCTTCTTCCCTCTCATTTAAGTGCTTCTTCTCTCTTACTTTCTCTCTCTTCCCCATCTCACTCGTTATTCTCTTTTCTTCTTCTTTCTTGTTTATTCTTGCTAAAATCTTGTTCTTGTTTGGGTTATTTATTATTTTCTTGAATTAAAGATTTCAAGATTCATAAAGACACAATCTTGATTCAAATCTTAATTGGTTTCTCGATTTTAAAATCTAAAACAACATATATTCATTATCTTCTTTTCATTTCATTATCTTCTCTTGTTTTTATTGATTCTTTTTTTAATTTCTTGATTCCTCTTTTACTCTCTTGAATTTATTCTCTTTTATTCCTTTCTTTAATCAAGAATTACACTCTTGAGTTCTTTCTTTAATCTTCTTGAATTTTTCTAGTTCCTTAATTTCTTTTAAATTGAATTCTTGATACTTTTATTTAATTTTTGAAATTCCATCATTCTTTCTTTTCTAAAATTCAAGAATTAATTATTTTGCACCTTCCCATCATCCTTCATATTGTAGGATCCTATTCTTTTAGGCATTCTACACTACTAGGTTTCACACTTTTAAAGTATTCAATGGAAACAAACTTTCATTCATTCAACAAAATGTAAAATTGTCTATATTACTCCACTTCATTTCCTCTGTATTTATAGGCACAACTCTTATACTAATCTTAGATTAATATTTACCACTAAGAAATTACTTAAACAGACTCCTTATCAATGTAGATGTTGGAGACAAATCTCGTCATATTCTGATACATTGTCAGTATTTTGGTCATGGGTTGATATCCTCTGCGACGCCTCGTGAGGCAAGACACAAGGGGTGGGGCCCATTCACTTTTGGGGGGCCCCACCCCTTGTGTCTTGCCTCATGGGGCATCGTAGAGGATATCGTGCCTTCGGTCATAGCTCTCTTATTGCATATCGGATTTGCAACATCTTGTACTTGTTGGAAGGTAACTTAATAACCTTTCAAATGACAAGAAGTTAAGCTAAATAGGTAAGTTTTGTCTCTCTAAAAAAGATCTAAAGAAAAGTGATGGAAATAAAAGTTTTTGATGTGGGAGCATACCATGTCAAAAAAAGAAAAGTTGGAAGACCATGAATAGTCTTCCATGGAGTGTCCAGTAGTGCATAGTTAATTTTATGTTTTTAAGGGGTTTTTTGCAATTTTTTTAAAGTCTTAGGGGGCTGAATGTAATAAGGCATGTTTGTCAAGGGTTAGAATCAATTTTATTTTCAAAGGCATTTTTGTCTTTTTATGGGCTGCCACCTCAGTCCATGGGACCTACAATTAGGGGTGGCAAATTTGTGTTGGCGGGTCAGGTTCGTGTCGTTTTGAAGTAAGGGTATATGACTATATGGCTCAACCCGAACTTGACCCATTTATTAATCGTGTCAAAGCAGGTGACCTGAAACACGTTTACAGTCAACCCTAACTCGCTTATTTTGTGTTGGGTTCGTGTCGAGTTTGCGGGTTATGTGGTAATTTGTGTTGGTGGGTCATATTCGCATCATTTTAAGTTAAGAGTATGCGACTATATGGGTCAACCCAAACCCGACACATTTATTAATTGCGTCAAAATGGGTTGACCCACGGTTATTCGAAACATGTTTATAGGCAACCCTAACCTTCATATTTCGTGTTGGGTTTACGGGTTGTGGCAAACATTACCACACTTATAGTATGAGCTACAAGATATCTCCAATATTCTTTAAGATTTTGGATAATATTTGAGAGGTATTTGGGAGACCCACAATGCCAATTCAACAATCCAATATTCCCCAAGATTGTGGAGAATATTTGAAGATATTTTCTCCAAGATTGTGGAGAATATTTTGGGAGATTATTTAAGATCTTGTGGGGCTCAATAACTTGGCTAACAAGCCAAATATTGTACCTACCAAGATTCATTTTTCTTATTCTTTAGAAGTTTTTTATTATTTGCTAAGTTTATTTTAGTTAGAAGATCTTGAATATAGGATTTTATGTTATTTTATTCTCAATGTAATACCTATTTAATGGCGCTTCTACGTATGAAGTAAATAAGTTGAAGATGAATATTTGAAAAGAAGATATGTGTGTGTTCAAGTGGGTGTGGTATCCCAAGTTTTTCTCTCGACCCCTCACATGAGGTGAGCAATTCTACAATCTTTCTCTCTCTTCTTTCCCCTTTTTTTGTGTTTTTTGGTTTCCTTCTATAAACCTCAAAAAACAACAAACTTGTGTATATAGTTTCACAGACCTAAACTTAATCAAATTTGTTGAAATTTGGAAAAAGTGATGCAACGTGGACCCCAAAATACTCTGTCAGAGCTTAGAATTTTCTAACGCACGGTCGGAGGTGTTTTGGTAATTTTCATACCATTGCCAAGAAATTCTAGAATTTGAATTTTGGGTTTTCTTTCTTATTTCAATTTGTGATTCTTTAGAGCATCCTGCATCAGATATGGCATCAGAGCTTCCAGTTTTTTAGCTAGTTCTATCTAGTTGAGTCCCAGGAATAATGGAGGTTAGGAACAAAATTTTCCTTCCATCCGAGAAACAGTTAAAGGTTCTAATTATTGATTGAAGTGCAGTGAACCTGATTTCTCTAAACGTAGTGAAGAAAATCGAGCAAGATGAACGAAATCATGCATATTATGGGTACTATGATGACAAATATGCCATTGAATTCTCTATGAGAAGATATGTAGAATGTGCGGGATGCAAGATTTCAACGGAATGAAGTGGAGTTATCTTATTAGGGAGAACGTGGATTGCAGAAAAATGTGCTATTTACAATGTGGAGACGTGTCTCTTGAAATTCATTAGTTGTGGTCAATTGTGTGGTCCTACAACATTACCACAACAACCCAACCCAAAGGAGCCATTAAGTCCAGAAAAACTTGCACAAAAGGAGGAATCTTCCTTGACGACAGAGTCTCCCAAAGAATTTGAGCCAACATCCGAAGCGGTTTCCCAACAAATGGTGTCAACTAAGGTCCATGAAGTAGCCTCATTAATCCTTAAGATGAACCATAAGTTGAGACGAGGGAAAAATCCAATGAAGACATCAAGTTGCAGTCCAAGGAAGCAAGTGCGTCACAAGTTGATTGAGTGTTATTCTTCTCCAATATGCATTCAATGTTACTACCTCAACAACTTGAAGATCTACAAAATGAAGTGTATATCCTTGAATTTAGGACTTCCACTGCAACAAGTTCGTGGTCGAACTTTTTCAAACTCGAGGAGTGTGATGTGGGAGCATACCATGTTAAGGAAAAGAAGTTGGAAGACCATTGATGGTCTTCCATGGAGTATCTAGTAGTGCATAGTTAATTTTATTTTTTAAGGGGTTTTTTGCAATTATTTTCATGGATAGTCTTCGATTGTGGTTTCCCTAGTTTGTTGATGATATGATTATATTCCTCAAGGCATATAGGGACAACATTAGAAGGATGGAGTTGTGCATGAAGATTTTCCAAGTGATCTTTGGTTTGAAGGTGAACATGTTTAAGTTGTCTATGGTGGGTATCCATATCGAGGAAAATAGGCTTGCTAGCCTAATTGAAGTTATGGGGTGTAATGTGGGGAGCTGACCTATTCAATAACTGGGTATGCCTCTTAAAGGAAACCCAAAGGCGTGGACTTTTGGGATTCTCTGGTGGAAAAGGTTTCCAAAATCCTAGCGTGCTAGAAAAGGTTTTACATATCTCTTGGAGGAAGAATCACTTTGATTAAGGCGGCGTTGTATAACATTCTGGTGAATTATACGTTCATGTGCAAGATGCCCAATAAAGTTGTGCTTGTTATTGAAAGATATCAGCGGGACTTCCTTTGGGAAGGGGCACCTAAAAGAACGATCACCTAGTGAAATGGGAGATTGTTGTGGATCCCAAAGAGCAAGGGGGTTTGGGAAAAATTAAGGAGAAAAACATGACGTTGTTAGGAAAATGGCTTTGGAGATTTAGCATGGAGCAATGGAGTTTAAGACAATCCATCATCCTTAGTAGATATGGGTCCGATGTCAATGGGTGAGACTGCAACCAAGTTCTTCCTCATTCCCATTCCTTATGTTAGCAACATATCACCCATGTGAGTTTCTTTTTCTATCCCCATACTCGTTTCCTCCTTGGCAATGGTTGAAAAGCCTGCTTTTGGAAGGACTTGTGGTGGGGAGAGTCCACACTTGATGTAGCTTACCCTCGTGTGTTTTGTATTGCGTTGAACAAAAATGCTAAGGTGGTGGAGATCCATTCCCAAGGTCTAAATGGCCTCAATTGGAATCTTCCTTTCACCTGAGACCTTCATGAATGGGAGATCCCCATTGTGGGAACCTTATGGAGTATCTTCAGTTGATGTTCGTTGATAATGATGAAGGGGATGCTCATATCTGTTCCCCCTCATCTGATGGTGTTTTCTCTTCCAAATCTTTCTTCTCTATCCTAGCTGGTAATGGTTCTGTGCTTCCCATTGTCCCGGTCAATAATATTTGGAACTCGACAATGCTTCCAAGGGTTCAGGCCTTCTCTTGGATTTCCTTCCTAGGCATGTAAAACTATGAATGTGTTGCAGTGAAGGAGGCCTTTTAAGTCCCTTTCCCCCTCAATTTGCCCCCTTTGCATGATGGATGTTGAATCTTGGGATCATATTTTCATTCATTGTGCTAATTCCACGGAAATTTGGAGTCTTTTTAAACATGCCCTATCTCTCCCTCTTGCAACGCCGGATTCCATGGTGGTCCTGGTCTTTTAATGGGTCTGTGGGGTGAAACAAGATCGGGGTAAGATGTTCCTCAAAGCTATCCTTCTAGGTGTGGTGTGGAGTCTTTGGAAGGAGAGAAATAGGAGAGTGTTTGAAGACAAAAAGAAGAGTGCGTGGGAGGTTTTTGATTTGATTGTTTGCGATATTTACTTTTGGGTTCTTGTGAAGGAGTTCCAAGATTACTCCATGAATGATATGGTTTGGGACTGGGTCTCTTTTTTATCGAGGCACAAAGTTTTCAAGTAGAAACCAACATTGGATTGGATTCACCCCTCCAATGGTAAGCTAAAAGTAAACTTTAATGCAGCTTCTTTTGGGAATCCAGGGCTGGTAGGCCATGGGTGTGTTTTACGGGATTCTTTGGCCATATTCTTTGGGTGAAAGGTGGTCCTATTGGGATTAAAGATGCCGTTTTTCGCGGAACTCATGGGGCTGTTGGAAGGATTGAGACTTTTAAAGGATAAGGGTTTGAGATATGTTATTTTGGAAGGAGATTCTCCGACGATCATCTCTTGGGGGAAGGAGGGTCAATGCGGTTTGTGGAGGCTGCACCATGTCATTGCTGAGATTATGACCTTATTGAAGGATATGATGATGATTTACATCATGTTCCCAGATCTCAAAATTCTTTGGCTAACAAGATTGCCAAGTGGAGTGTAGAGCAACATCACTTGTTCGAAGGGGATCACATGCTTGAATGCTGAAGTAGTCTTTTTTTTTTGGTTTTCTTTTTGGTTTTCCTTTGCAGCTGTATGGTTGCTTTGTATTTTTATCTTTCTCTTCTCTTTTATATATAATTCTTCGTTATTCATCAAAAATAAAAAATTTTGATTGATTTTTTATAAGATTTGCTATGTGAAATCATAAAACTTCATACCTTGGAAGATTATTTAATGGAGATTTCATAAAACTAATGTGAAACTTTTTTCAATAATCTAGCAAAGAAGAAGGGAATCAATGGGAAAGTTTAGGGGTTTAATAGGGGATCCTTGGGGGATCAAAAACTCAGAAGAAAGAAAGATCTAGACTTTCAGGGGTGCGATTTGACTATAACAATAATCTAGAAAATTCTGTTTAGTATGAACAACAAAGTCATGAAAACATACAACAGAATCAGAGAGTCTTGACAGGTAATAGCAATGGAATTTGAAGAATCAATTAATGAATAGAATGGCCAAAAGTACATGTTCAAATCAGACCCATGTACCTTTAGCTAAAGCCTGCGATTTTCACTAAGGTGTGATCCAATAGAACTTCAGCCAATGGGTTGTGTATATTCAGAATTCTGTGATTTCAGCACTGTTAAGCCTTCTAGTAGTGGAGATATGGTAGGAAAGATAATGGAGAAAGAACTAGGAGATGCTAGAAGAAGATAAAAGAAGTATGAAGAATAAGAAGGTAGAAAGAAGAAGATGGAGAAGTTGGGAGGGTGATGGAGACTCATGGCTGCACCTAAGAGTGCTACGACTCACGAAAGAGGAAGAGGGAAGCTTAGAGTGGCGTCACCCTAAGGGAGAGGGGACATGGTTCAACTGCCAACCTTGGGAAACCACCCAAATTCAAACATTTTTTCTTCTTCTTAATTCTTCACTGATTTAATTCATGTCTAGGGGTGTCTTTACATAGGCTTGCAATGCAAAGAAAATAGATACTTTCATAATTTAGCAACTTCTAAATTCCTAAACTTGGGACTCTTACGTGTTTCTTAAAACTAAATTACTAAAAACTTGACTTTCTAAAAACAGTTAAGAAACTTCTAATAAGGATTTTATTATTTCAAAAAGATTTCTAAATAACATACTTTCCTAAACTTTAGACTAGTAAAACTTAAGACTTTCTAAACCACCACCTTTTAAAGCACTATTCCCGTTACTCATTGATACCCCTTCAGTAATTTGGTCATAACTTTCTTAAATCACCTCGGATTTGTGTAATCTTGGTCTCGGTAGATAGGTAATTGAATCACCTCTTTAATGACACCAAAATCAATCCAAAAGGGCAAGTTTTGACCTTAGAAAACTTGGACTAAAAATTATTTTCGGGATTAGCCTTAAATCCTAGACTAACCGTGGCTTTCAAGTCTAATTACAAAAACAACCCAATAACTAAAAACTCAAATTAACCCATGGCATATTGGCCTTATTACAAGATAAAAAAAAACCCACCTAAACTATAACGATTTAGACAATGCTTGGGTCTATCCATGATCATCAAGCTTTTTTTTCTTCACACCATATGCTTTTGCATCACCTTCTTGATAAGGGAAGCAACACCACTTTCATTTATCTTATTCCTAAAAAAAGTGGGGTGGAAAGGATCTAAGACTTTAGACTTATTAGTTTTGTGGGCAACACTTAAAATTTTTATCTAAATTGTTGGCAAATAGATTGAAAAGTGTTATGCTTTTTATTATCTCTAGTTTTCAATGAACCTTTGTGGGTGAAAGATAGATTCTAGTTGGGCTGTTAATTGCTAATGAGTGTATTGATTCAATTTTAAAAGATAGGTCATCTAGAGTCCTTTGTAAGCTGGACATTGAGAAGGCTTATGATAGGGTTAATTGGGAGTTTTTGGATTACATGTTGCATAGGATGAGCTTTGGTGTTGGATGGAGATATTGGATGAAGAAATGTTGTGGCATAGTGACTTACTCAATGTTGGTTAATGGATACCCCGTTAGATATTTTAAGAGCTCAAGAAGGTTGAGGCAAGGTGACCCCCCCTCTCTCCCTTTTCTTTATAGTGGTTGAGGCGATTGAGTCCCTCCTTCTCAAAGCTTTCCAAGGTGGCCTTTTGAAGGGCTTTTCTATTGGTAGGTATTGAGGTGTCTCATATCCAATTTGCATATGAGACTCTCATATTTTGCAAGAATTCTTACACTCCAATGATGCACCTTCGATGCATGATAAGATGCTTGAGTTTCGTGGTTGTGAGTTAACTTGTCTAAAAGCTGGATATTTGGTGTGGGTCAGGTTTCTAATCTATGAAAACTTCTAGGTGTTGGGCTGTCAGTTGGGATCCCTTTCTACATCTTATTTGGGCCTTCCCCTTAGCTCTATCTTTAAGTGGAAAGCGGTGTGGAACTCGGTGATAGCTCGAGTTCGGAACCGTTTGGATTGCTAGAATGGTATGTATCTCTCTAAGAGTGGGAAGATCACTTTAATTTAATCCGTGCTTGCTAGCTTATCCACATCTTGTCTCTTCTCACTATTCCTACATTGGTGGCTGATTTGATTGAGGAAATGCAAAGGGATTTTTTGTGGGAAGGATGGAAAAAGGAGAAAAATGTGCACTTGATATGGGAGGAGGTTTACAAGCTTAAGCACATTGGTGGTTTAGGGATAAGAAGGATAAGGGACAATGATAGGGCTCTCCTCTCGGAGTGGTTGTGGCATTTTGGGATCGAAGAAAATAACTTTTGGAGGAAAGTGATCGTAGCTAAGTATGGTGTTATCAACAAATGGGGGACTGGAAGGATTATAGGCTCTCATGATGGTAAGCCTTTGGAAAGGTATTATGGCCATGCATGATTACTTTTAAGGGGATTATTTACACGGATGTAAGTAACAGGAGGAACACTTTTTGTTTGTGAAGATAAATTGTGCTGCGTAAGATCTCTTAGGTTGGAATTCCCTGCTATCTTCAATATTGCATCTAATGGGGAATCTCTTGTGCCTGACTATTGGGGTAATGAAGGGGTAAGTATCTGGTGGAATGTTCAACTTAGAAGATTCCTAAACGACTAGTAAGTGGAAGTTATGATCACGTTGCTTGGATGCATTAACAATATTCAGCCTAGCCTCGAGAAAGAGGATTCTTGTTGATGGCCCTTGAAGTTAATGGTTTTTTTACGGTGAAATCTTGTTATGGGTCATTTGGGCCCCGAGTTGGGGCTTCTTTCTTGTGGACGATTCTTTGGAAATGTAAAGTCCCTTCCAAGGTGTCATTCTTTGTGTGAACAACTCTTAAAGGTTGCAATCTCACCTTAGATAACCTTAAAACATAGGGCTTCTCTCTTCCCAATATGTGCTTCCTTTGTCAGAGAGCGGAGGAATCAATTGATCATATTCTCCTTCACTGTTCGTTTGTTTATGAGGTGTGGTTGATGTTATTGTTTGAGGTGGGCTCGATGTGGGTGGTTCCAATTAAGATTTCGGATCTCGTTGAGCAATGGTTCTGTTTTGGGATGGGAGGTAGGCAAGAGGATTTGGAGGTTGTGGATTCATGCCATTTGGTGGTCCCTTTGGTTGGAGTGGAACAATAGAATTTTTGAAAACTGCGCGAAACCTTCATACAAAGTGTATAGAAGAGCTTGTGCTAGGTGTCTTTGGTGGGCGTATGTTTCTAGAGATGCTATTGGTCGTTTATAGACCTTAAAGTGGGTTGGGTTAATATTGTCAAAGGTTGTGAGCTCCCTTAGTGTTTTTTTGTAAGGGCTTGCTGTTTTTTGGCACTGGGAATGCCTTATCCCCTTCTTTAATAAATTTTCTCTTATCAAAAAAGGAAAAAAAAATTAAGTAGACCTGTCTTGATCATCCGTGATCATCTAATTTCTTCTTGTTTCTCATGAATGCTCCCTCATAATCAACCCTTTTAAAGAACTTGAAAGATGATTTCCTATAATCATTGAACACTCTTGATGCAGACATCATGACCGAGATGATGATTGGGCCATACACACAACTACTTTAGTCACTCTTTTATTATTTTATGTTATTGGTGTCTCTTGTAAGGGGGGGACACAAAATTTTGAGGGTATTATAGTCTTTTACTTGGTTAATAGGGTATTTTGTCATTTATTTTAGTAAGGAGGGTATTTTAGGTACATGAGTGTGGACTGAGGGATAATTTAGTCCACACAGGGACTATTATTTGTAACCTAATCTTGCGATCTCTTTATAAGAGCCCCACAAGCAAATTTTGAAGGTTATGCAATATTTGAATTAAAATAAAAACTCGCACGTTTTTGGTTCATGGCTCCTTCTTCCTATTTGTGCAGGATGAAGACCTTCGAAACCTTGGAATGGGTCTAGGCTCCCCCTAGTTTAACGTTGGTAGTGGAGGCCTTCCCTTCCCCTTGGGTTAGTGGTCTTCTTCTTTTTTTTTTTTTTTTCATCTTTTAATTTTTTTAGAATTTATTATTGCTGAAACAAGGAATTTTGGCACAAAAATTAGCACCACACTCCCAATATCAAGGCTTGATTCGAGTTACTACATCCGGGATCTTCTTTATAGCTGGACAACCACCCCTATAAGTAGCTTCATCGACGACTGGCTCTTGTGAAGAAGTTACAAGCTGTTTCAGTCAATCCAGGTGTGAAAGTAGGATTTGGACAGGTTTTGCGATTTTGTGTAACAACATCAAACGATCAGGTCCTTGACTGATTGGGGTTTTCCAGTGGCTCCGAGACACTTGGGCGACCTTAGTTGAAGAGGAGAGCTACCCAAATTTTCACCTAAATCGAAGCCATGGCTGTTTGATATCAAGCTAGACATGAATCTTGCTCCTGAAGCAGTTTGGGAAGATCTCGTTCTAGTCTCACCTGGTTGGAGCTTTCATTGTTTTGAATGTTCTAGGTTGTTCTACTCTCCCAAACGATCCTATCTGTGGCCTTTTGATATGGTCTTCTGAGATTTTGAAGATACTGTTGCACATCAAAGTTGGCATAGGCGTGAAATAGGCTTAAAAGGGACTTCTCACGAAAACACCTCCCAAACTCCAATGACTGCCTAGTTTTGAGATTGGATCCTCCCAGGATGTCGCCAAGTATTGAGTGACACCACTGGGTGGAACCCATATGAGAAAAAAATATAAAAAAAGTCTATATTTTGAGGTTGGCGGCACCTGTTGGAGAAAGAGAAAATTTCAAAAAATTTGGGAAATCCCAAAATTGGATTTCTGAGCTTGGTTATTGATTGCAAACATATTCAACATCTTCAAGGAGGCATTCAACATCAGATTCAGGTATTCTTTCTCCTATTTGGCTCCCTTTTCAAATTTCTGATAGTGGGCACTTTTGACATATTTGACTTAAGGCTTAGGACTGAGGCTTTTATTTCCTGATCCAAGCAGCCCTTCCTTAAATTATTGGTATTGATGATGAATGTCAATGAATTCATCTTTAGCTCTCTCAGATCATTCCTGAAATTATTTGGCCTATTTCTATGAATTTTGGCCTAATTTAGACACTTTTCTGGTTTGACCTGCCCTAGTCTCATTACTAAATTTTTGTATCTTATTGATAATCCAAGTATGTTAATTAGGTTTTTACTTGTTTATTAAATTTTGTAAGCCCTAATTCCTCCAGTGCATATTGAGCTTAATTTAAAGAATTGTTTGAATTAGCATGTGAACTTGCGAGTAGGAATCTTGTTTATTTTTCTTTATTACTTTATCAATTTTATTCCTTTCTCCTGAGCACACATTCACTATCTTAGATGCATGTTACATCATCCAGCCCTTCCATGTGCTCTTTGGTGGGGCCCACATGAGTTGGTTTTGTTGGGCTCCACATGCCCCCACACTACTAGAATTATAACAAATGAGGCTCGATCCTCCTCCGTTGCTGGTACATCCGATGAGAAACTCTGATGTCCGCATCATCCCACTTCTTCCCATACCCTGCGGTTGCATCATACCCCCGCCCTCCCATGATTTCCATCCCTAAACCTAAGTACACACCATCAATCAAAACCCAATCCAATGAACCCTAAGACCTGCGGCTGAACCTCAATCTTTTTTCCTTGAAGTTTTCAGCAAGAAACCAGAGAGGAACATATTCCCTATACCCTGCAGCTACTACCAAGTACACTGCCCTGCCGTTTTCTATTAGCCGTTTTCTATTAGAAAAACTCCACAAATCCCTCTGTTATTAATTGCAGCAGCAGTGGAATTGAATTTGGTGGATCACTTTGGATTTTAGTCATGCATTCTCACTGATTCATGGCTATTGCATATTGGGAATCAAGCTAATTAAGATTGGTCCTGCACATTGACATACGGCTGTGTGAGTTATATCTGTATACAAGGTGTTTGAAATAATGCACGAGAATATTAATTTGTGGTACCTGCCTAAAGCTTCCTCACTGTGAACTAATCCAGTGCACTCCATACTATGCTGGTCGAATGTACCTTATTGCTGCCTAGACTTCTAAGTTGTGCTGATATTGCTCTTGAAGAATCTTTATCAAGGATATAATCAGGTTGGTTGTTGGACCATTGATTACTCCTTTACTGCTGAACTCTAAGAGTCACACATAGCTGCTCAAGTACATACAGTAAACAGTTGTGGGCTGCATCAATTTTCCATATAATTGATCAGATGTATGGGCGTCTCAAGTTCTGTAGGCAGTGCACTTAAACTGTTGTTCAGAACATCACACATATTTATGGACTTCTAAATCACCGAATGACCTAGCATGTTTCTCAATTTTCAAATATTCCTCTCTTTTTTTTTTTTTTTTATGTTTTTTCCTTGGTAGATAGGAAAAAAAATTAAGACTAATTCTAGTCAATACTCGTGTGGGTTGAAAAACTATTTCTTCTTGCTCTAGGTTTTGGGAATATGTACACTCATGGTACCATCCAAACATAGTTGTAGGGAAGCTTGGTATAGGGTGGGAAGCAAATTTGATTCGGCTTTACCAAGTTTTGAAAAGTGTGGGGTAAGCGATTAAGAAGTGTGGTGAAGTGATTGGCGAAGTGATGAGGACATCGGGTCTAGGCACGAGTTCTAGGTCTATCAAAGGAGATGCATGAGAGATACGGCCTTGCTTTGGTTCCATTAGAGTTTGTTTAGAATTTTTTTTATTTATTTTATGTTACTTTATGTCTGTTGTTGGAGGAGGACACATGTTGGTGAGGGTATTGTAGTCCTTAGGTGTTATTTAGGGGTATTTTCGTAATTATTTATAGTTGTGGGTTATTTTAGTCATGAGAGTAGTAGAAAGGGTTTTTTTTTTTTTTTGTTAGTTTCTATTTCCATGTAGTTGCCTAGCTGTGGGACTCTATTTATAGAGTCCACGACTAGCTAAAGAATTATGCAATACTATTTGAAAATTGTCTCACGCTTTGGCTCTCTGATGTCTCCTTCTTCCTTCTTCTAGGCTTGTAGGTTGAGGAATCCTAAAACCCTAGAATGGGTCTAAGTTTCCACTTAATTAATGCTAGTGGTAGAGGCCACTCTCTTCCCTTGGGTAAAAGGTCTTCTTCCTCTTTCTTTTTCAATATATATATATATATATTTGGCTTTCTTGTGTGCTAAAACTAAAGTCTTTATCAAATATTGCTCACCACCACTTCTGCCTTTTTGAAGTTTTGAATGAATCAATAACCCCAAGGCATCAATAAAAGCTGGGTGACACAACCTATGCAGGTCTCTCACTCCAATTTGCTGATTTGAAGAAATCCCAGGAGCTTTAGTCAATGTCAGGCATGAAGACAAGCTTTTGAATCCCTATGAGAGAATCCACACCAGATCCATATGTCTTGAGATTTGATTGTGGAATTTTTTTGGGGAGTAGCAGACCCTTGGACGATCTAGTGTGAAGTGGAAGCAAGCTTTACAAATTAATTTTTGAGAACTTTATATCTAAACATCTCAGACTCAGGCGTGAGTCCAGTTGCTGGAGAGATTTCACAAGATTGCCTCCTATACTCAGATCACCAAGGTTCTACCAAATTCGACACCACTAGAAGTTCATAAACCCCTGGACGATCCATCCTATATAAACCTTTCTCTTTCTTTTGTTGATTTGAAACTATTCTAGAGAGTTGAACACATCCCAAGCGCTAATACAGCATGTAGAAGTGACTTTACGAGATTTACTTATACTCTCTAATGGCTAAGGGTTTGCAAAGAGGATTTTCACCAACCTTTTGGGGACACTTAGATGATCTAGTGGGTGGGTCCCACTTTTAAAAACTTCAAAATTCAAAAAATCCCAAGCAAACTCTTATAGGGCTGGCGGCATTGTTGCTAGAAGAGAGAAAATTCGAAATTTTTGGAAATTCCAAAAAAATAATTTCTAGATTTGGAACTTGATCACAGTCAATCCCAACTTCATCAAGGAGGCATTCAACATCAAATACATGTACTAAATCCTCAATTTTGGTTCTATTTTCGAATCCTCAAATTTTAGGGATTTTAAGCATATTTGGCATTAGGCCTGGACCTGGATTTCCATTTTCTTGGCCTAAACTACCTTCCTTAAAATATTATCACTGATGAAATATGCCCTTGGATTCATTTTTATTTATTCACACTTTCTCTAGGGTAATCCAAGTTGCTTCCCTTAATCTTAGCCTAAGTTAAGTACTTTGAAAAATTTTCAGTTATAATAATTTGGCCTAAGCCTAAACCTAATTTCTTTTTCCTTTTTCCCTAAAATAACTCAATGAAAGAAACATCACAATTAGATCTTTAATTGTTTATTAATTTTGTAATCCCTAATTCCTCTATTGCATATGAACCTAATTTAAAGAATTGTCTGAATTAGCATATGAACTTGCGAGTAGGAATCTTGGTTATTTTTCTTTATTATTTTATCAATTTTATTCCTATCTCCTTAGTACACACTCACTATCCTACATGCATACAGCATCACGAAGCAGGTGGCAGTGTTTAGGGAAGAAGGCATAACCATTTGGAGAAGTTACTAGGAAGCGATCCAAGAAGTGGAATTTCTATTTTTTTTTTTTTTTAATATAAATCCTATCATCCTATGTTTTGGGCATTGAATAAAATATTTTTCTATTAGATTTAGTACTAATATAAATCCTATGTTATTGGCATTGAATGAAATATTTTTCTATGAGATTTAGCATTGATTTTTATTGTTTATATTTATTTATTTCAACTCTATAATAATGATTCAAATCTAATGGTTTTTATACTAAGTCTTCTATGGTCTGATTTTAAGATTCCCAGTTATCTACAAAATCTTATGTAAGGTAAAATCTACAAAAAAAACTTTTGTATGATAAAATCTAAGGTATGGCTGCCTATATTAATATAATTGGGGTAAATTATGGTTTTTCATACTTTTATAAACTTGAGCACATGATAAGTATTTTTGTGTTTATGATTAATTACTACCTTCACATGATTCATTGGTATTCTTTTTTTTATTTTTTATTTTTATGATTACTTATTTGCGTATTGATTTATATGTCATGATATAATTTTTTAGGTTTGCTATTGAGTTTATTCACTTTAATGTACTGTAATTTATACTTATTGCTATTTATTCCTATTAGTAATCACTTATTAACCTGTCATTTCATCTAATGCTTTTGAAATTGCTTTCAAAATGCAATTCACTCACTTCCCAATTGCTTCCTGGTCACTTCCCTAATCATAGCCTGCTCACTCTCCAATTTCTTCCTAATCATTTCTTGCTTCTTGTTTCCAAAGGATTTAATGAGCCTTGCTTCCCATTTCTCACTTTCAATGTGGCCGAGTAATTCTTCTTTAGAAAGCATTGTTCTAATTGTAGCCAATCTTCCCTTTTACCAACTGATATCACATGATATTGATTCTATCTTTGCCTGTTTTTTACTCATTGTTGCAGCAGCTGTACCAATTTTATTTTTGAATTGCATTTTAGACGTGTAAGAATCATTCATTGAACTCATTCGGGTTCTGTCTAAATGTGTCTGATTTTTTTTCTTATCTTTTTTTCTTCTTCCAAAACCAGGTCGTCATGAACTATTAGAGAGCATTGGCATCAGTGCAGATGCAGTTGCTCGCACAGGCGATGCATTAGCATTATCAGAGCTTTCTCTTAAATTTCTCGCACCTTTAAGAGTATGCATTTTTTTTTTCTGTATTTAACTCATGCTCCCCCATTACTCTACAGATCTGTCCAACTTTTCTTGGTTGCTAACAATTTCAATCTTTACGCCTGGACTGGCATGTTTTTAGCTGCTTCTGTGTATGCAAATTGCAATAGTTAAATATCCAAACCCAATTAGTTTAAGTATTTAATGGTTGTTAATAAAGTGTTTAATGCACAACCAGAGTGGTGACCGGTTTGTGGTGAGGGTGAGGGTCTCTGGCTCCTCGGCTGCTCGCATATTGTTTGAACACTTCATCTTCAAGCTACCCAATCAGGAGGTTCTATTTTCATCCTTAGCTGTAACTTAAATTATTTCAATTGAATTCTGAGACTTGGGTTCACCATTATTTCTGTTGCTCAGCCCATTTTGGAAGCAAAGGGCACAGCAGTTTGTCTTGACAGAAACTATCGGCCTGTCCGTATTCCACCGGAGATAAGATCAAAGTTGGTTCAGTTCCTTCGTCATGAAGATTCTAACTGATTTTATAGCATTGCGAGCTTCAGCAGATAGGTTGGTTCCTTGGATAAACTGCTTGGTGGAATGCGTAAATCTGCTAACAACTTGCCTCGGGATCCTGTTGACTTGTTTAGTGCTTGAAGTTGGAAGGGTAATTTCTGAATATCAGAAACAATACTGTTTGCGGCAATAATCTTACTAGTTTTATACATGCGAAGGTGGTAAATGGTAATGACAGCATAGATACTTCATTTCTTAATGTCTTTAAACAAATACTTTTGTGAGGTTTGCTCAGGTTGAAAACATAAGGGGTTGTTTAGGCATGTAATTTGTGTGTGTGTGTGTGTGTGTGTGTGTGTGTGTGTGTGTGTCTGTTCTTTTTTGGGTATTGGTGGAATTGTAGTTCATAAATGATTTATTATTTGGTCTCTAGTAGTACTCTTATACAAATTATGGACTGGACCGTGTTGTGGCCTACGGATCATAATCTCACTAATCGGTCTGAAGTAGACAGCTGATCGGATGAATGGAGGGAACATCTAGTAGGTTCCTTGTTTCCGGTGCGTAGCCAATTCAAAAGGGTGGCCCCATTAATTGGAAAGTCTTGATCACATCAACGCACATTTGCATCACACAGACTTCTGTGAAGCAACTTGAACAATTGAGCACCTATATAAAATGCATGAGATCTATTGTTATTGAAGGATCGACTTGATCATCAGCTATTTTATCCCAAAAAAAAAAAAAAAATTGATCAGCTTTCTGGTTGTTTTTCGTAATCGTAAGACAAGGGCTTGATTTAATGATGCGTCCTCATGACGAAGGTAGGGTTGTCATGGCAAGGTACTCGGCATTGTCCCTATAAGGGCACGATAGCCTTTGCGACGCCCCATGAGGCAAGACACAACGGGGGTGAGGCCCATTCACTTTTGGATGTCCCATCAACCCCCAAAAGTGAATGGGCCCCACCTTCTTGTGTCTTGCCTCGTGGGGCATCGCAGAGGATATCTTGTACCCTAGCATTGATGCCATCTCAGTGAATCTTGAGTCCTACCTACTTTTATGGTGGCTGTAGATGAAACCATAGTTTTGAAAATAAGATCAAACCAGATGGTCGAGCAATTCTATTGTAGCCCCAGTTAAAGATGGAAAAGATTAGGTACGGAAATCAGCTTTTCCTGATGTATAAGAATGTCATCAGGGGGTGGACACATCAGCATTGAAAAGTGATAAGCAACCCCAAAAAGTGAAAGTCACTTTTTGGCACTGATGTGTCAGCCCTATGATGTCATTCTAATACATCAGGAAAAACTGATTTCCATACCTAATCCCAGCCCGTTCAAGAAGGGCTTGGATTATGTGAACGAATCTCGTGAGAACCGTGAAAATGGCACCAGAGGGGCTGACGCATCAGTACCAAAAAGTGATTTGCACTTTT